>JAOWBR010011232.1:0-16670 GCA_028571145.1 Dionaea muscipula
CAGGCAGAGGAGGGTGGTTTCGTTTAATCAATTGACGCTCACCCAGCAGCGTAGGTCACAGAGGAGGTACGGGCGGCGCATACGCGGCACCCAGAGGCGGAGTAACGCCCAACAGGCCGATCTCGGTCAGAACTCTGAAGCTACAGAAGTAAACCATGTGGAAGCTGAGGGAGCCATAGTGGTGGCCCTATTAGATGTACCCCCGGTTTCTGTTATACCGGCGCTGGAGGCAGAGAAGGACGGGCCTTCACCTCGTTCCAAAGTTGAGAGGTAGGCCGAGAAGGAGCAGGACGAAGACGAACGTCCCGCGATCAACTTTGGCACGTTACCTCCTATGGCGGTAAATAATTATGTGCTGCCAAGCAAGTTCAAGATTAACCAAGGGTCAGAGACGGTTACATCACAAGACAAGGAGGAAACGTCCCAACCACAGGACGAGGTCGACGTCTTGCAGATATTGGGCGACCATGAAGTGCCCCAAGTTTTGGACGAAGGTGAATCGTCCAAACTCCAGGACGAGGCAGAGGCGTCTCGGGTGAACGATGAAGAGTCAGCACTTACCTCTCTGGAGCTGAATTCAGGCAGTGATGAGGAAGACTTGACTGATGTTGAGGAAGAAATGGATTATTTGTTAGAGGCACGAAAGCATGGCGTCTTGTACCAGCGGTTTCTCCACCAGCTGTATGAATATGGGTGTCCTAACGTTAGACCGTTGGGTGAACCAGGGTTCAATTATGACTTCCTGGTTGTGTATAGCAAGCCGAAGGTGACTCGATGCGTGCCTTGCTCTCAAGTAAAGATTCTAGAGCCTGTGTTGGACCTTCCACCTACTGGATGGGGCTCTGAGTTCGAGGATGATGATACTCCTACTCTCACTCTATACGTAAGGGACGTGCTGGAGGAAGAGTGAGCTCAGGGCGATCAACCGGCCCAATTAACCGTCAACACAGCGAAGTAGGTAATATTTGAACAAACTTCACCAGACATGATGAAACACTTACGGCCTTTGTATCTCAAGGCCGAGATAAATGGAATTCCCATGAATCGCATCCTGGTAGACAATGGAGTAACCATAAACACTCTACCCTACCGAATGTTGCAAAGGGTAGGCAAAAAGGACAAGGATATTATCCCATCTGAGGTCGTTCTGTCCGACTTCAGTAGGGAGGTGGCTTCTTCCAAGGGCTTGGTTCCTTTGGAAGTTACTGTTGGAAGCATGACCACGAAAGTGGTGGCGTTCGTTCTAGACCATCCTACTACCTATAACGTCCTATCAGGGCGAGATTGGATCCATGGCACGGGATGTATCCCATCGTCATTACACCAGTGTGTAGTGCTATGGGATAAGAACGGAGACCCAGAAGTTATTCAGGCCGATGACCAGCCGTTCGCAGAAGCAAATGTGGTAGATACTGAGGCGAGCCTGTATGAAATGGTCTATGGGCCGATCGGCGTAAAGCAGCGGCATGACAGGGTTATCCTTTTATCCCAAGACTCTGAAATGTTGTCAGAAAGACTTAGTAAAGCATTACTTGCAGACAGGCGAACCATAGTGGCCCTTAACATGACTATTGCGGGCCGAGTTAGCCGCTTAGTTGTTGATGGCCAGTGACTCGGCCGCAACTAGTGATCAGGCCGCGGTGACGGCCTACCAAGACAAATTGGTGGCTTATCGGTGTGAGCTTCGGAGAATGGAAGAAGATGCTCAGGCCGTTGAAACGCACAGCGCTGATCTGCTTGAAGAAAGGATTGACAGGAACTTGGGGGGTACGTTGCCTCAAGTTCAGGACGCTGACCGTTATGGGTTCGCGCTGGCGCATGATCCTTTGCTAGAAGTGGACCTGGCCTCAGGGGAGGAAATTCATTGTCCTACCTTTGTTAGCCAGCTTTTGGACCCTGAGGTACGCTCTTCCCTAGTTTCTTTACTTAGTGAGTATAAGGATTGTTTTGCTTGAGAATATGAGGAAATGCCCGGGCTAGGGTGAGACTTAGTGGAACATCATTTGCCTACTAAGCCAGGGTTTCGCCCTGTTAAGCAATCCCCACGGCATTTCGCACCGAACGTAATCCCTTTAATAAAAGAAGAAATACAGCGTCTTCTTAAGGCTAGGTTTATTAGGATAACCAGATACGTTGAATGATTGTCAAACATTTCCCGAGTCATGAAAAAGAATGGAAAACTTAGGGTATGCATTGACTTTCGTAATTTGAACTTGGCGACGCCCAAGGATGAGTACCCTATGCCCACTATGGATTCTTTAGTAGATTCCACGGCGGGCTACGACCTATACTCCTTCATGGATGGGTATTCGGGGTATAACCAAATTTACATTGCTGAAGATGACGTGCCTAAAATGGCCTTCCACTGCCCTGGATCGTTAGGCTACTATGAGTGGGTCGTTATGCCTTTCGGCCTTAAGAACACTGGTGCTACATACCAACGCGCAATGAACCTTATTTTCCATGACATGATAGGGGATTTTGTAGAGGTATATGTGGACGACATAGTTGCTAAAGCCGTGTCGGTGGATGATCATTTCGTCCATCTACGACGTTTATTTGAGCGTATAAGAGTCTGTTGAAGTGTGCCTTTGGTGTGAATGCTGGAAACTTCCTAGGGTTCTTAGTGCACCAAAGAGGGATTGAGATCGAGCCTAATAAGGCTCAGGCCGTAATACGTTCCGAACCCCCAAGGACAAAGAAGGAATTACAACGGTTCTTGGGATAGGTTAATTTTCTAAGACGTTTTATTTTTAACTGTGCAGGACGAACGAGAGCGTTCTCTTCTTTGTTGAAGCTCAAGGATCAGGACGAGTTCGTCTAGACCCAAGAGCATCAAGACGCCTTTGACGCGCTGAAGGTGTACTTGACTACACCACCAGTGATGGCCCCTCCTATTAAAGGATGGCTATTCAAGCTCTACATTGCTGCTGAAGAACGTTCTATGGGAGCGATGCTCGCTCAGGAGGACGATGAAGGCTGAGATAGAGCTGTCTATTATTTAAGTAGGAGGCTTATACCAGCAGAATATAACTATTTTCCTTTAGAAAAGTTGTGCCTCGCTTTGTTTTTTGCTTGTACTAAACTTAGAACATATGTAAGGCCCGAAACGGTGTATCTTGTTTCGAAGGTTAATATAATAAAATTTCTTTACTCGCGTCCTATTACCGATCATAAAGTAGGTTTTTGGGCGTTAGCCTTGCATGAATTTGATTTGTATTTTTTGCCACAAATTGTTGTGAAGGGTCAAGCCTTGGCTGACTTTTTGGCCGATCACCCTTCTGTGGACGTAGGTCCCGAAGTAGAAGTGGAAATATGCATGATAAGTGTGAAACCATGGGTATTGTACTTCGACGGGTCCAGGACGTCACAGCGTGCCGGGGTAGGTATCGTACTAGTCCCATCCTTGGGGGGTGCGTTTCGTTTCTACTTCACACTCGAGGGTTGGTTTACCAATAACTAGGCCGAATATAAGGCCTTAATAATAGGGCTAGAGCTCCTCCGTGATATGAATGTACATTCTGTTAGAATCAAGGGCGATTCCCAGTTGGTGCTTTGTCAGACCACTGGTGAATTTCAATGTCAGAACGAGGCGTTAATTGCCTTACAAGGGGTCGTACAAACACTCTTATTGGACTTCGATGAGGTGAGCGTTGATTATGTTCCACGTCTAAAGAATATGATAGCCAACAATCTCGCTCAAGTGGCTTCAAGGTTCAAGGATGTTTCGACGCTCCGTGATTTAGTTATGACTAAGCATGGAGTCTTACATCCCGCGTCAGAATGCTTCGTCTCAAGCCAGGTATTAGCTTGTGACGTAGCACCTAGTCCTGATTGGCATGCAGAGATCAGCGTGACGCTCTCCAATTTGGAGCAGGAGCCGGATTCCAAGAAAAGGTTGCGTGCCCTAAACTTTGTAGTAATAGAAGGCCAGTTATACAAGAAATGTCCTGATGGTGTCATCTTGCAGTGTGCGTGTGTGTGATAAGGAGGCTAGAACTGTCATGGTCGAGGTCCATGAAGGGATCTGTGGGTCGCATCAGGTCGGGGTATTCATGAGGTGGCTGATTTTACGGAGCGGATATTATTGGCCTACCATGGGTGAAGATTGTTCGTGCTATGCTAAAGGCTGTGAGTCTTGTCAGTGCCATGGGTCGATTCAGCGCGCTCAAGCTTAGGAGATGAGCGCCATTGTAAAACCTTGGCCATTTAGAGGATGGGCCATTGATATAATTGGTGAGATTTTCCCTACCTCTTCTAAGGGTCATGCGTTCATCATCGTGGCCACTGACTTTTTTACTAAGTGGATGGAGGTTATACCCTTGAAGGAAATCACCCAAGAACAAGTGGTGGAGTCTATAACTGCCAACATAATATACAAGTTCGAGATTCCCCAAACCATCATGGTAGATCATAGGCCGTCGTTGAATAGGGAGAAAGTTAAGAGCTTGTTAGCTAAGTTTGGGGTGAAACTTGTACACTCTTCTCCTTACTACGCTTAAGCTAACGGCCAAGCCGAGTCATCCAATAAAATTTTGAAGGGTGTTATTCGTAAAATGATTGATGATAACCCCAAAGTGTGGCATGATCTACTGCAGGAGGCTCTTTGGGCGATTCGTACTAGCCCAAGGACTGCAACGGGTGTCACTCCTTACCAGTTGGTGTATGGTTTGGAGGTTGTGTTACCCGTTGAGGTGAATGTCGAGTCTATGCGAGTGAGGTTACAAGACAAGATGAGTCGTCAAGATTATACTGAATCCATGATGCAGAGCGCGCTCGCTCTGGATGAACTACGAATCATAGTGTTAGACCGTATCGAGGTCCAAAAGGCACGAATGGCACGCTATATAATAACAAAGTGGTGTCCAAGTCCTTCGCTCAAGGGGATCATGTGTAGAAAGTAAAGTTGCCTTTGGATGTTCGGGATCCTACTTATGGAAAATGGTCTACTAATTGGGAAGGTCCTTACGTAGTGGAGGCTGTCCTCGCTCATGGGGCGTACCACTTGCGGGACTTAGACGGGTTGCTTCATTTGCGTGCCATTAATGGCAAGTATTTGAAGAGGTTCGTTCCCTCGGTTTAGGATACTGAAGCAAGTTAGATATGCGCGACGAAGGACGAGAACGTCCTAACGTTGAACGTAAAGCATTTGACAGTTGAAAAAGATAGTAAGTAAAGCAGTTAAAGTAAAATATAGCAGGTGAGCGAATTACGCTCCAAGTGTTAATATTACAGGCAATAAGTGTTTCCAAATTCGATGGCCTGTGCCAATAAACGTCTCTGTTCTGCCTCCAACTCCTCATCGGCCTTAGCCAGCTCACGCTCTTTGCTGATGGGATCGGTCTAGAAGTTCTTCTCTAGTTCAGACATTGATCGTTCTAGCGATTCAGCACACCTCTCTAGTTCCTTTTCCTTCGTCGTTGCCCTTACCTTACGTTCTGCGAGTTGCTGCTTAAGCTCATTGATTTGCTTCTCTAGGTCAGCAATGACGGAGTGCTCGGTGATAACTTCGTTCACGACCGCCTTCATATCGGTCTGATCTTTTTTAGCCAAGCTTTGTAATGTCTTTGTTTCTGAAAAGACGCTCATGTTAGCTTGCTTCTGAGCGTTCAGGAGTCGAACTTGAGCTAGCATGAAACATGCCCCTTGTGTTATTTGCTGGGCTATGTTTCGTGCTACAAAGGAAACGTTTGGTGTGCGGAGGAGATCATTGATTTGGCCTGTCAGAGTAGCCAGCATGGCCTCCCCGTTGGCAGAGAGGATCTCGGTTCGAGTGAGCGATAGAAATCGCTGCATTTAAGTGTTCGCCTCTTTGAGGTTCTCTGGGGTGGTTGAGTGCATAGCTTCTGACTGTGAAGAGTTGGTTGAAGGAGGATGTGAGGCGGCCAGTGTGGGCATTCGCCATAAGATTTTTTGTACGCGCTCCATGAGGGGAGACGTTGCCTATGTAAGGGTGAGGATTAGTAGGCATATGAGGATGGTAATTGTAATACTCTTAATTGTATAGGGCGAGGGGTCTCACCTTCTCTGTTGATGCCTCGGTCCGAGGACTTAGGTGAGCTTCTCCTGATTGTTTAGTGATGCTGTGGTCAGGACGAGGTGGCGAAACAGGTGGCTCTTCTTCTAGAGTTATGGTTGGGACGATAATTTGAGAGAAGGAGGCTTCTAGAAGAATTGGTGTAGTCTCCGCAGAAGGTGCCCGGGGGGCGGGGGGGGTCGGTCCCACAACCATCCCGAAGATGTTATGGGTATGGTCTATTGAGGGTGCTGCATCTTCATGCTTTGCATATTCCCTTCGCCCGTTGTGATGATTGGAGTTACTACTTGGGTTGTGTGAGGGACGAAGGGGGTAGTATCATTAGAAGATGAGTTTGAAGGGGTGTTCTGAGGGCGGGGTGAGGTGATTGTCACTGCTTTACTCTCGGCGCCTCGTGGACGCGCCGATCTCAATGGCGCTACGGCCAGGGCGTACATTAGATTAAGGGTTTGTTAAGAATAATCGTGTCTAAACTAGGGCAATCAGCGTCCTTGGGTTTTGTTGTGTTACCTGTTCTTCTGATTCGGTTCCTTCGGAATCTGTGTCCGAGGACGAAGGCGTAGGAGGATGCAATATCTTGGGTTTCTTGGTGGGTCTCTTCTTCTGTGAAAAAAACTATGTTAGGACATTATGTATTGTATAGCGCGTTGAGAAAGGAGAACGATTGAGCGTTTACCTTGGGTAGTGGTTCAGCTTCCTTTTTCTATATCTTCTTCTCTTTCTCCTTCTCCAGGCCGACAGGTCGGCTGCGTTTCTTCTCTTTCTCTCTTCTCGTTAAACAGGCCATCATGACATCTGTTGTATTCCAACCGAAGATTCGTTCCACCTCCTCTGGCCAGTAATCATTGAAGAACAGGTCCGTGTCGGGATGGGCTGGCAATTCGGCGAGGGGAACGATGCAGCGGTCCAGCAGTTTTCTCCTTAGACAGTACGCACCTTCCCTCATAGCTTTAGGCAAAGAAGAGGGGGACGGGCCGTGTCTGAAAGAACCCCAGCTGGCGCGCTGCGAAGTTGGGTTGATATGCTTCTACGCTAGCTTTGTCGTTCGCCCCGAAGATGATGTCGAACGACATCTCATGGCTTGTCAGGTAGCGTTTCCACGCCCTGGGTTCTACTCGAGGGTTGAAGAGGGCTGGTAGATTCTCTGATGCTGTAAAAGGGAAGAACGATGTGCAAATGGGGGAAGATAGAGTATGTCATACCTCAAGCTTGCCGCACTACACCGGGGCTAGCTCTCTCAACCTGAGCCCTGAGCATTCGATGCCGGGCCGAGCCTCTGTGTTAGTGTAGATGAGTGTAATACCAAGCTCAAGAGGGGGGGTGAATTGAGCCCTTTTAAAAATTTAAAACTTTAAACTACTTAACTTAAAAGTACAAAAGCCACTGTTTCCAATAGTGTTCCCAACATAATTAGTTAAGCAAGTAGCATGCAGTTTGAATCCGTGTTCCCATGCGTGTTCCTAACAGGACAGATATTCTTGTTGAAATGAGATTGCGGAAATTAAATCAAGACACAAGAATTTTTACGTTTAAACCTCTCTTGCTCAGGGAGAGGAAAAAACCACGACCTACTCCTCCGTAGGATTTAAACTAATGCACTAACTTGAGCAAATGTGAATTACACTTGAAGGTCGTAACTCCTATCCTCTAGGCTCAACCCAAGCCTTACCCCAATAGGTCGCTCAACCTATTGCGCCCCTTCACTCTACCCCTAGAGTGAAGCTAATTACACTGAAAAAATCAATGAACAATGTGTCTCTAAATGTGCTTCTTCAGTAAGCTAAACAGAGACGAATTTACCAAACAATTACAGTGCAAAGGGAACAGGAGTAGGAACGTCTCTCTATATCTTCACTGTTCGAATCAGCACTTTTCTTCTTCAACGATGATGATCTTCCAGGGACTTGTGCACTCTGAATCTTCTAGGATTGAACGTCAGTATATCACTCTTGATGTATCTTGACCAATCCTTCTTTCACAATGATCAGTTTCTCTTTGAGTGCCACTTTTTCTGAAGCTTGAGTCATTTTTTTATGCTTGGTGGAAAACAGTTGAGGTACCCGCCAATGCCGTAGGTGGAGCAAAAATTATGGCGCAAGACATCCTCCACTCTCGGCAGTTTCATTCCCACGTGAAGCATGGATTGTTGAAGTTTTGTTAGGCAGTAATTATCCACTTAATTAAATTTAAACAATGAGGAAAATCCTCCTAAAATAGTGGACAAGAATTTTGTATAACCTTGGCTATTTTTAGCCCATCGTGAACATGGTAAACAGAATTGTTTTGTCCATTTTCTTTTATTTCACAAATATTTCATTTAAAATCTAAATGGATAATGATTAGATAATCATCTTCCAAAATAAGATATTTTAGGAAAAATATTCTCTTTAATTATCTTACACCTTTGAAATATCAAAACACATTAAAATAAATCAAGTTAATTCATTTATATAAAATATGTGGCTTGCCAAAAATGGTTTAGACAAGATACAAGAATTCTGTTACCCTTGTGATCAAACCAGACGTGGACGAGCAAATGAACCAGACATGTACTCAGTGTAGAAACCAAACGTGGATCTACTTACAAAAACTAGTCGTGGACTTCAAGGATAACCAGACGTGTAATAGGATGTCCCTTACCCTGCTTCATACACATGGAAACAATAGAATCAAGCGCAACTTGTTTTGATCATCTTATCCAAAAGCTAATTTTATCTTTTATGGCATCCAATCAATCATCATACACAAAATCATCATACACATTAACATGTTTGTAAACATTACACATCATTCAAGTCAACAACATGGGTGTAAACCAGTATGGCGACCAGAATAGTCCCCCATGGCAGACTCCGTCCAGATCGACGTCAAGACCTAAGCACGTTGTGACACGCGGTAACCCGTGTGGCCGAAGTCGATCCCCGAAGGAGACATATCCCCTGGGCTTAAATAAATTATAACCACATCCACCTCATTACTACTCATATGATACCTCTAAATCCACTCTCAAGGAAAAGAACAAGGAAGGCCCAACCTGTCATAAACTATTTATCATGGATAAACATCATGATTAAAAGAAAGAACTGGCCAACTGTAAATATAACTCAACTCATAAAGAAAGCATGCGAGTGCACAACAAACAATAACATAACTAAGCAGAGCATAAACTGCAAAGGATGAAAGAACGGCAATCCATGAGAAGATGGAGGTGGAAGGTAGGGAAGGTTTGTGTACACCCCTCACCTAAAGTCCCGCTAATTCCAAACACGTGATAAAACGATCACCAAACACCGTACACGGGTACGTCACCACCTGAATAATTATTCAAGTGTAAACAACTAGCTAAAGATGCTAAATCATCCCACTAACGTGGCTAAAACCTGCTAAACACAACGTTTATGGACTTAGCATTAATCGGGAAGGCTCAAGGATCAAACACAACTGTTAATAGTAGAAAAAGGGAACATTACGGTCGTAATGTACTGCATTACGCCGGTAATGCCCCTCAATACGACCGTAACCAGATGTGGTTAAGACCGTATCACTGTACGAACCCAGAAAACATGTCCGCCCTTTTAACGAACGTTACGGTCGTAACGCCTGGAGCATTACGGCCGTAACGCTCCCTAAAATGTCGAACCAATTTCTGCAATTCTGCTGAAACTTACAAAACCATTCCAAACCAAATTGTCGATTCCCAACAGCAAAACCACGTCAAATAGACATCAAAAGAAGCCTAAAACATGCATCAAATAATCCTCTAACATGCCTCATCGTTCAACAACTCAAAAAGAGGCAAAAACGGTAAAAAATACAATCGGGAACAAACGGAACGTAAAACCGATCAAACCAACTTCATGGACAGATTCTAAACCATCAATTTAATCTATTGACATTAACAATTCGACCCCATACTGATCATCACACACCAAATTCGAAATTAGGGCCAAAAGGGGTAAAAATGAACCATAAACGAAATCCGACGAGAACGTGATCGAATCGGATGTCAACAACGATCCTCCTCTCGTCCCCTACTCCATTAGCAACCATGGAAAACAAAGAGGACGAAAATCCATCAAGAAATCACCCAAAACAACCCTAAACCCTAAATACGAAAAGTGGGAGAAAAGAATCGGACTCTCACCTATGCATGGACGAAGACGCGATCGATGATCCTCCCGTGGACAAGCCGAGCCGGCCGCCTCCTTGATCTCCTGCTACTGCCGCTGGTTGCTCAAAGGAAGAGGAAAACGACAATGAGGGGAGAGATGGCGTGAGGGAAAAGGGAAAGAGAGGAATGAAATTTGGCAGTTGCAAAACTCCAAAATTAATCCTCGAATCAATGAGGGCAAAAGAGCTAATTGCCCTTCTAATAATGATATTAAAATCTCAAGAGACTAAAAATGAACCCCGCAGGATTCAAACTCAAGTCCTCCGTGAACTACTACTCTCAGCCGCTTCTACTAACCAGTCGGGTTAAGTGGAAGTCTTGAGAATAAACCGAACCAAATAAATTATAAACGGTCGGGTTATCCCATCCTTCCCTCCTTCAAGAAATCTTATTCTCGAGATTCAAACCAAGTCAAAACAAAATTGTGTTGTTCGTCACATCCTCCCTCCCTTAAAGGGGATTTTGCCCTCGAAATCAAAAGAACGAAAACACAGAATGAAAGTCACGCACCTGGAAAGAGATGAGGGTACTTCTCGAGCATCTCGCTCTTGCGCTTCCATGTCGCCTCCTCCACGGCATGATTACGCCAAAGGACCTTGACCAACTGCACTGTTTTGGTCCTCAGCACCTTCTCTTTCCAATCCAAAATCCCAACTGGCTACTCCTCATAAATCATGTCCTCACGGACGTGCAGAGGCTCCAAATCAATCACATGGCTCGGACTGTGCACGTACTTCCTCAACAACGAAGCGTGGTAGACGTTATGCACCTCAGCCAACTGCGGCGGAAGAGCAATTCGGTAGGAAACATCATCAACTCTGTCAAGAACGTCAAAAGGACCAATGAAGCGGGGACTGAGCTTCCCCTTCTTACTAAAGCAGATCACCCTCTTTCATAGAGTGACCCTCAAAAACACCTTGTCCCCAACCTGGAATTCAAGATCACGTCTGCGATTATCAGCATAGCTCTTCTGTCCACTTTGGGCAGTCAAAAGTTTATCCCTGATCACTACAATCTTCTCACTGGCATCCTGTACCAACTTAGGCCCCAAAAGCTGCCGCTCACCGACCTCATACCAGCATGTAGGCGATCTGCACCGCCTGCCATACAAGGCCTCATATGGAGTCATCCCCAAGCTAGTCTGAAAACTGTTATTGTATGAAAACTCAACCAGAGGCAACTGGTCATCCCAATTCCACTTCCAATCCAGTGAACAGGCTCTCAAAATATCCTTTAAAGTCTGAATGGTCCGCTCAGACTGACCATCTGTTTGTGGATGATAGGTCGTGCTGAAACTCAAAGTCGTCCCAAACTCATCATGAAAAGCTCTCCAAAACTTCGACACAAACCTCGGATCACGATCCGAAACAATGGACACAGGTGCGCCATGAAAACGCACAATCTCCCTCATGTAGAGGCGAGCCAACCGCTTCAAACTGAAAGTCACCTCGATGGGCAGGAAGTGAGCGGACTTCGTGAGCTGATCAACAATCACTCAAACAACATCGTGTCCATTCTGTGTATCTGGAAGCTCGGTAACAAAATCCATCATGATATTTTCCCACTTCGACTCAAGAATGGAAAGTGGCTGCAACTTGCCCACAGGCCTCTGATGCTCAACCTTGACCTGCTGATAGGTCAAACACAGGGGAACAAACTCGGCAATCTGCCTCTTCATACCCCGCCACAAGAAATACTCCCGAAGGTTATGATACATCTTGGTGACACAGGGATGAATGCTCGCCCATGAGCAGTGGGCGTCTGTCAAAAACTCAGTCTTCACCTCCTCATCACTGGGAATGCAAACGCGCCCCCGAAACTTCAAAATCGAGTCTGACCCTAACGTAAACTCTGAGCCTGAATCATCCCTCAAACTGTCAATGTTGGCACGCAGCTCTATATTATCTCGCTGCAATGCTAGAAGTCGATCTCGCAGAGTCGAACGAAGCAAAAGATGACAAATCAAACCGTCTACTCTGCCCTGAACTCGCTGAATCTGCAACCTCTCAAACTCATCAATCATCTGATGCTGCCATGTCAATCGTGCAACACTGCCAGCTGCCTTTCTTCTCAATGCATCTGCCACCACATTAGCCTTGTCGGGGTAGTACTGGATCGCCAGATCATAATCCTTTAACAGCTCTAACAATCTGCATTGTCTCAAATTCAACTCCTTTTGCGTGAAGATATACTTGAGATTCTTAGGATCTGTGAAAATCTCGCAAGACTCACCATACAGATAATGTCGCCAAAGCTTCAAGGAAAAGACAATGGCAGCTAACTCCAGATCATGCGTCCGGTAATTACTCTCATGAACCTTCAGCTGTCTGGAAGCATAGGCAATCACTCGGCCATGCTGCATCAACACACACCCAAGACCCTACAGTGAAGCATCACTGTAGATCACAAAACCGCTGCTCTCAGTCGGTAAAGACAAAACTGGCACTGAAGTCTACCTCCTCTTCAGCTCAAGGAAACACTGCTCACACTTGTCCGTCCGCACGAACTTCACATCCTTCCGAGTGAGGTTGGTCAAAGGAAGAGTAATTGAAGAAAAGCCCTCCACAAACCTTTGGTAGTACCCTGCCATGCCAAGGAAGCTACGGACCTCACGAACAGTAGTGGGCCCCGCCTACTTCTCAACTGCCTCAATCTTCTTAATGTCAACAGAAACATCATCTTTACTGATCGCGTGACCCAAGAAGGCAACACTGCTCATCCAAAATGCGCACTTCTTGAACTTCGCATACAATTGTTTCTCTCTCAGAATCTGTAATTCTATCCACAAGTGCTCCACATGCTGAGCTTCACTCCTCGAGTAAATGAGGATATCATCGATGAAAACCACCACAAAACGGTCCAGATAGGGCTTGAACACCCTATGCATCATGTCCATGAAAGCTGCCGGGGTATTCGTTAATCTGAAAGGCATCACAAGAAACTCGTAGTGACCATAGCGGGTCCTGAATGCAGTCTTCGCTATGTCACCCTCCTTCGCCTTCAGCTGATGGTACCCCAATCTCAAATCAATCTTCGAGAACACCTGGCCCCCCTGAAGCTGATCAACCAAATCATTAATGCGCGGCAGGGGATATCTATTCTTCACTGTCACTTTGTTGATCTCTCGGTAATCGATGCAAAGGCACATCGACCCATCCTTCTTCCGTAAAAACAAGGCTGGGGCTCCCCACGGCGTCACGCTCGGTCTGATGAAGCCGTTCTCTAACAACTCCTAAAGCTGCGCATGTAACTCCTTTAGCTCCGCTGGAGCCATCCGATATGAAGCCTTTGAGATAGGCCTAGTGTCAGGCACTAAATCAATGGCAAACTCGACCTCTCTATCCGGTGGCACATCGGGAAGGTCCTCTGGAAAGACATCTGAAAACTCGCACACGACAGAAAGATCCTTAAGTCTTTGCTCCTCCTTCTGAGTCTCCATAACGTAGGATAGGAAGCCTGTGCAACCTTTCTCCAAAATCTTCTTGGCTTGCAGACAAAACACCAAACAAGAAGTTAGTGCCTTCCGCTCACCCTCAAAAATTAACTCTGTCCCATTTGACAAGGTAAAAATCACTCTCTTCCCACGACAGTGAAGTGTGGTGTTGTGCCTAGCTAACCAGTCCATGCCTAGGATCACATCAAATCCACTCATATCTAGGGCTACTAAATCAGTAGGCATGACATGACAAAAAACAAAGACCTCACAATCACGACACACAGAATGCAACTCAACAGAAGGTCCAACTGGGATAGCCACTAACAAACCAACATCCAATGCATGCAATGGAACAGGAAGAGAACGCTGAAATGCTGACGATGCAAATGAATGCGTGATACCCAAATCAAAAAGAACTCTGGCTGAAACTGAAGAAATGAGCAGCGTACCTTGCACCATGGATGGAGCTGTGTCTGCCTCCTCCGGTGTCAAGGTGTATACTTTACCGGGAATCAACGACCTCGTGGCTGCGGATATGAACCAATACCTCTGCATCCATGCCTCTCTTGAACAAGAACATCTTGTCTTCCTCAGTCTCCAGCAGCTCTGGAGTAAATCTACCCAGCTCAAAGAACTTTGCTTCGTACTCAGGGATCCTCATCGTACCCTGCTTCAACGCTAGCAGCTTAATCTTCTTCTGAGCTCTGAAATGTGCTGTGATGAACTTCAACTCAAACTCAATAACAAAGTCCTCCCAAGTCGGATCGTCTCCTCTGCCATCAAACTGCCTCTAAACTCCATGCCATCAACTCCTAGCAGTGTCCTTCAGCATGAAGGTGGCGTGTGAAACTCGGTGCTCTAGAAAACACCCAATCCTCAGAAGAATCTCTTCGACTTCCATTAACCAATTACTGGCCTCAATAGCATCTGGATTGCCCACAAACTTGGGCGGATATGCACCCACAAATCTGTCGAATGATCGACCTTGAATCTCCTCCGGCGGTAGAACAACTGTCGTCGGTCTCGGTGCAACTGGTGGAACTGGTACCACTAGAGGTGGAGCTACTGGTGCTGGTGGGGCTCCTGGCGATCCATGCATTTGAGTGAACCGCTGATACTCCTGAAACCTCCACCACTCCTCAGCAGAGAGGTTCTACAACTCCTGAAACTGTGCATACTTATCCGGCATGAGCCGAACGGTAGCCGTCCCATCCTCCGGGTCAACTGGCACACCCCGAGGTGCATCCGGGATGACTACACCAGGTGGCCTCGGTGGCCGCCCATGCCTCGCCTGGGTGTTGGATGAGGTAGCCTGGTGGTCGGCTCCACTTCTCAACGGCATGATTCTGTCCAAGCAGCAGACAAAAGTTCTAATCGCTTAACAACACTAACAAAGTCGAATACTAACAAAGAAAGAGAAAACCCAGACGCATCTGGTGCGCATCTAACAAGAACTAGGAATCGAAACTACAACTAAAATCGAAACGCGTACCTCTAGTGGATGCCGGGAGATGGGCGTCTTTCTAACAAACCCAAAATCAAATCATAAACCATTTAATGAACACAAGGTCTAGTCTAATCCCCAAAAGAAATTAAACTAAACCCGGTCTCTGATACTACAAATGTCACACCCCACCCCTGGTGGACCGGCGTACGACCCTTGGACCCCTACCACGACCCGCATAAAACGGTCCAACTACCAAACAAAGTCTATCATGCAATCAAGGGGTTAAGAATTGGACCAAAATCAAGAGAACAGTCTACCATCAATCATCAGAGTGAAACTAGGGTGGAACTAAGGCAACGACCAAAAAGGTCTAACGACCAATCAAAACTGGAAGAAAGAACTAAATCTCAAATGAAATCAATCATGCGGAAACTGAACTATAAATCAACATCTCAACCTGAGTCTACTAAATGAAAGCTGAAACAACAGATCATATCCTAAGAGGCCGTGAGTCCGTCTCCTCGCCGCATCCTCCTAGCTCAACGTCACTAACCTGCAAAACCGTTCAATTAGGGGTGTACATAGGGTTAAAAGAATATCAAGTCATGCTATGAAGAATAAATATTAACAGGATTCCATGAGGGTGTGGGAGTGGTCCAAGTCAAACGTAAGATATAAGCTCTAACACCTTAACCTGCGGCGTGGAGGTGCTAGAGTAACAACAGGAGGGTATCTCCCACCACTGGTATAGGATACAACTCATGGAACTAAATGAAGGAATTCCTGACAGAAAAAGATGCATCAATAGGAGATATAATAAATACTAGCTGTCATGCAAAATATAGCATCTCATATAAAATCTGAAGGACACATGATATGAGAAAGTAAGACATTAATGAAATAGGAAACTAGTCCAATATGACACCCATATCATGAATCCTTAAACAAGTGTGTGTCTCGTGTTACCACACACAAACTCCTAAGAACCAGTACGTCTCACCACATACATGAATAACCTCACGGTAGCACCCGTAGTCAACCACATAATAATACTAAGGTAGTACCTAAGTCTACCATAAACACCATCGATGGCACCCGTAGTCCATCACTAAAATAAAATACTAAGGTAGACCAAGTATACCAAAAATGCCAGCTCATGCGCGTACATGGGATATCCCGCCTGACCTTGGGTGTAAACCAGTATGGTGACCAGAGTAGCCCCCATTGACAGACTCCGTCCAGGTCGTGCACAAGACCTAAGGACGTTGCGACACACGATAACCCGTGTGGCCGAAGTTGACCCCCGAAGGACAAATATCCCTCGGGCTTAAATAAATCATAATCTCATCCACCTCATCACTACTCAATGATACCTCAGATCCACTCGCTAGGAAAAAACATAGAAGGCCCAACTAGACATAAACTACCATCATGGATAACATTATGATCAACAGGAAGAAATAGGCCAACTATAAAAATAATTCAACTCATAAGAAAGCATGCGAGTGGACAATAATTGATAATAAGACTAAGTAGAGCATGAACTGCACAAAGAAAGAGGTATCGAGAAAGGTCTATG
>JAOWBR010011343.1:0-16664 GCA_028571145.1 Dionaea muscipula
ATAAAAAACAAATCAAAATTTATAATAATAAAGTAATAATATTTTTTATAAATTTGATTGATGTATTGATCTTTATAGTAACATGTGTACTTATTTTATGATAATATGTGTATTTATTTAAAGAGATGTGAGGTGTCAACCTCTCATTGAAGTAAAAAATATGTTAGAGATGATTTGTATGTATAATTCAAAATCTTCATATTTGTTATATTATTAATATATATATGTTTAACAAAAAAATAATATTTAAATAATTAAAAACAAATTTTTTATAAAAAAAGGAAAAAATAACAAAAATAATATTGTGTGAATAAGTTGAAATAAGAAGATCTTTTGACCTATTTCTTTATTTTATCAACTTGGTTTTAAACTAAAAAGAGCGGTCGGGAAAGTAATTTCCTCTAACAATATTTTATTTATTTTATTTGAAATAATGATTTAACAATAATTCAAAATTTAATAAAGTCGTAAATATTTGCATTTAGAGGACTCATAACAAATATCAAATATCCATGAAACAAACTTCTCAAATCTCAAATATGATATAGTAAGGTTATAAATATTTCACAGATCCGTTAAAAATACACATTATCTATAAGATTTTTTTTTATTTTTTATGCGACATTTGTCAAATATCAAAAATTCAAAACTCCATTATAATTTATATTATAATAAATAAATATTTAAAGGAGATCACGCGTCAGGCTCGGCGGACCACAGCAAATAGAAAAGGGTCCGAACCCGCCCAATTCCAAACCCGGATCCGAACTGGAACTCAATCCCGAACCCAGCCCGGAGCCTACCCATTCTTCAACACCAACTCCCCCCACACCTGGTGAGTGGTGACTTTCACAAATATATTACTCCATCCATCAGACTCAACGCCACAGGCTCTCTTGATTCTCTCCTACTCTTATAATCGCTTCCGAGGTGGAAAAAAACGAGAAGCGGATTCCTTTGTTTCTCTACTTTTATTTTTTTTATTTTTTTTTTCCACCTTTTCCTCCATCTCTGCGTGCAGCAGTATATAGATTCGTTTATCAACAAATCGGAATCTTCTTTTTATGCCCATTGCGTCTATTCCTCCTCCTATTCGTCCAAATTCAATTCTTCCTTACGTTTTCTCAGACACCTATTTGCATAATCCAGTTTCCATCACTTGCCTGCTTGGCAAAGAATTGAGTAATCAGTGACCCTCATTTCGACTAAATTGGCCTCAGGTTTATGAGGACTTCAGTTGGGTCGCTGTAAAACACTAGGAAGATTTTGAATTTTTTTCCTGGGTTTTTGATTCATGGGTGGTGACAAGTTGCAAATTTGGGGTGGAAAAGGTCATGGTTTCTTTGTAAACAGTGATTTGGGGCTTCGATGGAGTGTTCCGCAACAGGAGGGTTTTCTCGCTGGAGGATTATTTGCGAGTGTGGGGCAAGTGGGTATGGACTTAGGGGTTTCTCCGAATCCGCCGCCCAATGCGCGGGATAATGGGAACTTGAAGGTTCCATACATGGATTTGTATTTAAAATATGTGCCCTCGGCACAGGGGTTTAGGATTGTTGGAATCCCAGAGGCAGTTGAGGAAGAGAAGGCTAAGAAAAAGAAGAAGATACAAGGTGGGTTAAAGTTCAAGATTAAGGTTGGGAATCCTTCTCTCAGGAGGCTGATCAGTGGGGCAGTGGCTGGTGCAGTTTCAAGGACTGCTGTGGCGCCATTAGAAACTATTAGGACTCATTTGATGGTTGGGAGCAGTGGTCATTCCACTGGGGAAGTGTTTGATAACATTATGAAAATTGATGGGTGGAAGGGATTGTTTAGGGGTAATTTAGTTAATGTTATTCGAGTTGCACCGAGTAAGGCCATTGAGGTAAAAAAAAAAAAAATCTATTTTTTGCTTGCTTTTGATACTAATTGTTATGTGAGAAATCCTTGCCTGTTTTTGGTGTGTGGACTTTGTAGTATTTTGCTTGTTGAGGATGTGGTTCTTGGTTATTGCAGCAGAATTCTCGAATGCTGGCACATTTAATTTGCCATCTGGTGTTTCAGCTGCATGCTCATGGCTGTTATGTTCTAGTTTTCCTCTTTGCTTTGGCTGCATCATTGCCCCTACGTGGCACAGGCTGTTCCTTTAACTGCATTGTTGCCTGTACGTTTTGCAGTTCAATCCCTGTTGTTGTTTGCCTTTATTTACTGGCAAATTTTTAGGATCAGGTCCATTCATTATTTGCACATCCTAGTATGATCTTGAGTATTTCTGCATTTTCATTCTTTTACACTTTCTTATTCCAGGGGTATTAAACGAGCGAAACTCATAATAATTTGATGTAGAACTTGTATCAGTTCTGTTAATCATGGAAACTCTTCGGCAGTTCTACATCAGTTGTGTAATCATGGAAACTCTTCGGCTCTTGTATTGTTGCGACTGTTTTCAGTTGTGCCATAAATTAGCTAAACTTGCTGGAGCTTGATTCAAAATCATCTAATTAAAATCTGCCCCGGCCTCCCATCTTGCTTCAGAAATGTATAGTGAATATGCGAGTGAAATTTTAATTAAAGATACTCATCTCAGATAAGGTCGCATGGCTGAGATAGTATTTATTTGATAATTTATGCTTCTACGTCATATGCTATAGCTGGGGATTTCAGTCAGACAAGAAAATATCAGTCTTTATGTGCTTGATCTTGGTGTGTGTATTAGCTGAGGAAAATTGAATTTAGACACCTGCTTAACTCATTTACTTTATCTTTGAGATCAGGTAAGCTGACCTTATGATTGCAATGAGGTTTGACTACTTGAGATTGGCTAATGTCTTTTGGCAAAAACATATATCATGTCATCTTTTGCTTAAGTCTGACTGGTTGACTAATGTGTTCATAAGTATGCCTTGGTTTGACCGTTTAAGCTTCTCAAGCAGTGGCTTGAATAATCTATCAAGCCATGATGGAATAAGGTCTGAAGCATTGCTTGATTAAGCTCTTTCAAGCAAGCTCAAGCAGAGGTATGAGTTGCTGTGGCATCGACTGGTTCTGTAGTGGGAGAGAGGAGGGTTCATGAGGTGAAATGGGTGTTTATTATAGCAGTGAAGTTCCAATAATAACATAATCAGATCTTACACACTAGGAAGCATCAGGCAATCTCTTGGAGTTCATTGATCAGACTACATGAAATGTTCTTGTTGATTTTGATTTCTAAAGTTGGGTGTGAACTTTGAGGTGGAATTGTTGATTTAGAGGAGATGTAACTTTGAGATCACATTATCTGTGCTACAAGATTGCAAAAATCTACATTTACAAAATGTGGGCACAATGTCCCTGGGAATATAGTGTCTCACTGCAATCAATTACATGATCCTAGGCGCACAAAAAGTGACCTTGCTGATTAGAAGCATATTACTTCTCATCAGAGGCAGATGAAGTTAACGGGTGGAAAAAGAAATATGGATTCGTTACAACTGAACTCTTTTAAACAAAGTAGGCATTTCTAAAGTCGATTAGTTTATTTAGTTATCAAGGAAGCTGGAGATTTTTTTTCAAAAAGGAACTTAGGAAAGCACTTAAATTCCCTTTGAGAGATGCATCCCCTTGAAGTCTTAGTCTTAGCTACGAGTGCACATTGCCAATCTAATTGGGACTTTTTCCTTTGTAAGTGGGCTCCAATTCAAATGCTCTAAATGGGATTTGGGGACTAATCCTTTTCCTAGGTGCTAAGTGGAGGTATTTAGGTACCTGGTTTGAAATGGCTCATTCTAATGGCCCACCATTTTCATGAAAACTAATCATGGCAAAACCTGTTAACAAATGAATGATGAACTTCCCAACATCTGGACTTTAGATTTGCACAGCTCTGAAGACCAATACTGAAGTTCACCTTGTTGCTTATACTGACCTTACAAAACCTTTATAAATTCTGCCCCTCCTGCCTTTTTTACGTTAAACATGAAGCTGAAAACTGAATTTGGACTACCTCTTTCTTTTTTTATCAACAAAGAAAAGTCTTTTATTATCATAAAGATTATTACAATGAAAGGAAGGTGCAAGTGCAAAATGCATCAGCCTAGACCATAAGACATCCCAACTATGTTGGCACCCCTTAGACTGGAATCATTTGCAATGCACAACAGCACCAGAGGAGAAGACAGAAAGACTACACTGCAGTCACATCTACAAACACAACCCTCCCACACTGTTAATTTGGACTACCTCTCTTATTAGCTCTGCTTGTTTGATCAATATTGAGTTTGGGTAAGTTTGTCTGTATTCAGAGGGGTAGCTAAGTTATGCTGTGCTTTTTGACAGTGAATATAGGCTCCATATTTTGGTTGTTGCTTGGACTTTTGACCCCTTTCTCATGGGGTTGAATGTGAAGTTACTGTAATTCTTACTTCTTAAAATGCTCTGTAACTCCATATCTGTTGCTTTCGGGTATCTGTTGCTTAAAAAATAGTTTGTCAATCGTAAACATGGTGCGGACTGCTGGTTGAATTTCTGGTAATTTTGGTCTTTAATATCACTGATTGTATTTGTTTGTCAGTTGCAAGCTGAGAAAGCTTTATATGGCTGGTTTGAGAGGAACTGATTCCTTCTTGTTGTGCAAAGCATAGCTTAGAGAGTCTTATGTCAACAATCAACATGATAGTGCCATCAACATAAACTGCTTATAGTTGGTTCATATTGTTGTATGTATGGATTTAGTTGTCAAAATATCATGGAACATGGTCACCTGAAATATTAGCTACTATCCTACAACTTATTGCAAATTACTGGACCTTGGTGCTAAATAAGCAAATGACAATCAGAAGATTGTCCAAATACATTACTTGGCCCAACCATCTTAGTTCATGTTTCATCAACTTCAACATCATCATCATCCTTATCAACCGTATCATCTTGACCACCTCCCCCTAGTCGTGGTAGATGGTTGTCATCAACATCTTCACCCCCATCTTGACCATATCTCCATAGATAAGGTCGACCACACATATTTGCGTCTTTTAATTTAGACGGTGTTATGTATCATTTATACTCAACTGCAATATCTCAAGGTCATTTCTAATTACTTCATCCTATGTCTTTTTCAGTCGCTTCCTAGTTCTTCTACCTTTCACTACGATCATCTCATCTCTCTTGATAGACGCATACGTCGGTCTCCGCCCACAGGTGGCATGTCCAACGCAGACGTCCTTCTCGCATACTATCGAGTACTGATGCCACCCTTATCCGATTATGAATCTATTCATTTTTTATTATTTCTCTTTGACTAATACCTTATATTCATCTCAACATACATTTTTCGATCACTGTTACCTTTTGGAAGTGACTTTTTTTGATCGGTCAACACTCTGTCCTATATAGCAAAGTGAGTCTAATCGCAGTCCGATAAAATTTATTTTTCAACTTTAAAGGAGTTTTTCTATTACACAAAACGCCGGAGACGACCCTCCATTTCAGTCATCTTGCATTAATTTTATTTGTCACATCCTCATCAATCTCTTTATCATTCTAGATAAGAAATCTCAAATATTTAAACTTATTCGTCTTATGAACATCCCAACTATCCACCACCACTTCCAAGACCTCCCGCTCCTCACCACTAAATGTACATTTCATATACTTCGTCTTACTCTTACTAATCTAAAGTCTTCTATCTTCTAAGGATATCATCTATTTTCTCAATTTATCTTCGACATCTTCTCTAGTTTTTTCTATTAAGACAATATCGTCCGCGAAAAGCATGCACCAAGACGTCTTCTCACGCACACTCTTCGTGAGCTTATCCTGAACCGATACAAAAAGGTGAGGGTTTAAAGTTGACTCCTAAAGCACACCAACGGTGACCAAGAAGTCATGCATGAGTCTTTTTGCTATTCTGACATAAGTCATCGTTCCATCATACATATCCTTAATAATATCAATATATCTCTTACTCACTTTCTTCCTTTGTAGCACCCATCAAACAACTTCTCTCGATATTCTATCGTACGTTTTTTTGAGATCAATAAAAACCAAGTGTAGATAAGTTCTCTTCTCTCTTAACTTCTCGGTCATTCCACCCATCAGATAAATTGCTTCCATGGTTGAGCTCCTTGGCATGAACCCAAACTGATTTTTTGTTACTCTTGTTACTCTTCTCAATGTCTACTCAATCACCTTTTTCCACAACTTGATAGTGTGACTCGTAAATTTAATTCTTCAGTAGTTGGTGTACTCCTGCACATTCCCCTTATTTTTGTAGAGGCATAATTGTACTCTTTTGTCAAGCATCCTACATCTTCTTCGTTAGGATCCTATTAACAAACTCACATAACTACACCACTTTGGCTTGTTCCAAAGTTTTTCAGATCTCAATTGGCACACCATCTGGACCGATCGTCTTCCTACAACCCATAGTCTTTGGGGTTCACTGTATTTGGTACACTTGAATATGCCTAATATATGTAGAGGTGCTAGCCCCTATCGCATCCTCAACTCCCAGCTTCCCCAACTCGGTTGTGCCTTCATTAAGAAGACGTTGAAAGTAATCACCTCATCGTTCCTTAATAGCTATCTCGTTTGTCAAGACTACATTATCTTCCCCCCTAACACATCTGACGTTTCTCAAATCTCTATATTATATCTCTGTAATCTTGCAAGTCGGTACACATTTTCTCCTCTTCTTGTATGCCCAACTTGGCATACAAACCCTCATATGCATCCATCTTCGCTACTCGTACTGCCACACGAGCCCTCTTTTTTGCCATTTTATAATTAGCAAGGTCCGTAGTCGTCCTATTCAACTGCCATACTTTAAAAATTTCTTTTTTCAATCTAAGAGTATTTTGAACCCCTTCTCCCCACCACCATCCCTCCTTGGGGCCAACTCTCTCACCTCTAGATTTATCAAGAACCACTTCCATAGCAACCTTCTTAATACAGGTAGTTGCATGATCCTAAATCAAACTAACATCCTTCCCATCCTCCAAGTCCCATACTTCTGCTTCACGCATCTTCTTGCGAAAGTCGTAGCTTTATTCCCCTCTAGTTTTCACCATTGGATCCTCCTGTTCTTGTCCTACGCTTTCTGGCTCTTCCATTTGTTGAAGCTCACATCCAACACCAAAAGCTGATGTTGCGTGGCCACACATTCACATAGTATAATTTTACAATCTTTGCGCCCCAAGCGGTCCACATTCCTGGTTAAAAATCAATTTGGCTAACATTTCTACCGCTAGCCAGATTATACAAGTATTGGAGAAAATGAAACAAGAAACAGGGGTTGCCTGTCGCCGTTTAAACAAGGTTTTGTAGTGTGATTTTGAGACTTTAGGAATCCTGGGTTCTTTTTCACTTCTTTGGCGTAGGGAAGAGGATGGTTGGCATATTTAAATGAACAGTTCATTTTGTACATGGAAACCTAATGAATCATTTAGTGTATCCTTACCAAGCTGCTCATACTCCGTTGCATGTGCTTAGAAAGAAGTCTGGGCAGAAAATATTGAAATCAATTCTCCATTTGTATTCAGAGATTTTAATTTGATGGGTCTACACTTAAAAAACACTTTAATGTGCTGGAAATCCTGAAGGTACGTCGTGATAGGATTACATCACTGGCTACATTCTGGAGAATGAAATACAGAACTTGTTGATCTTTTCATCATTTTTGTGCCGACTGAAGGTAGCTGTGTTCCTGTTTCTATTGATAGTATCCTTCATAATGTGCTTATTATATGTTTCTGTTGTTTCCTGAAGCTGTTTGCATTCGACACTGTTAGCAAGTGCTTATCACCTAAACCTGGGGAACAATCCAAACTCCCGGTCCCTGCTTCTCTGGTTGCTGGTGCATGTGCTGGTGTCAGCTCTACTTTGTGCACATACCCCTTGGAGCTAGTCAAGACCCGCTTAACCATACAGGTGAGTGCACCACCCACTCTGGAATTCGCTTGCAAGTGAAGGGTTCCATCTTCTTCATAGAGTTGTGTTTTCTTTTAACATTGCAGCGAGGTGTCTACAAAGGTATTCTGGACGCCTTCATAAAAATTCTATGCGAGGAAGGGCCTGCGGAGCTTTACCGGGGCCTTGTCCCAAGCTTAATAGGAGTAATTCCATATGCTGCGACCAACTATTGTGCTTACGACACACTGAGGAAAGCCTACAGGAAGATCTTCAAGCAAGAGAAGATTGGCAACTTCGAGACTCTCCTGATAGGCTCAGCAGCAGGTGCAATCTCCAGCAGCGCCACCTTCCCTCTTGAGGTGGCACGCAAGCAAATGCAGGTTGGGGCTGTAGGTGGCAGGCAAGTGTACAAGAACATGCTTCATTCTTTGGTGTGTATCCTCGAGCAAGAAGGAATCCAAGGTTGGTATAGAGGTTTAGGGCCCAGCTGCATGAAGTTGGTGCCGGCTGCCGGGATCTCGTTCATGTGCTATGAGCTTTGCAAGAGGATATTGGTGGAGGATGGGGAGGAGGCATAGATAGAGGAAGAAGCACTTTGAATTGGAAATAACAGAAGCTGACATTTCAGCCATCGGCATCGGCATCGGCATCTTAACAGCAAATTGGGGAGTCATACAGATTTTAGTTCATTTTACAGTAGAATCACTCACTCGTTCCTTTGTTTTGGTTGGTTTCCTAGGCATCATAGTTTGGGTTTCTATCAAGATAGCTTTATTTATTCGTCGATGCTGAAGAGTTTTCAATCATTTCGATTTTTGGTTCGGTGGAAGAATGATGACCCTGAGAATGGTTATAGGTTTCAATCTTGATGGCCTGGCCTGACTGATCTAGATCTTGAATTGGAAACTGAATGGTCAGCTGAATTTTGATACTGTATTCACTCTATTTGTCTTCCCAGACTATGAAGCAGAAGCATCAATGATAAGAGAATAGCTAATAAAAGCATCAACGATAGGAGAATAACAAATACACAATGAGTGGTATCGGATAGAATCTTGTCTCTATGATTTAGATCACCAAACAGGTAATATTCTTGAGCTGAGACGTTGGATCAACAGTGACATGACAGATTCGAGCATTGCTTAGTATAGCTGATATGATGAAGGGATTTTATGAAGCTGCAAAAGTGGATCATTCCTTGCTTGAGATCAGTGAACAGAATAATGCAATTGATGCATACAAAATACCAAGTTGAGGATGGGTTATTACAAAGCAGCTCAACATTGTGAAAAGATAAACTTGAAACACAAACAGAAACAAATTAAATTGAATTCTAGGCCAGTGAAGAAAGATTCTTGTCATTCTGTTACAGCAACTCAACAAAATTTATAACCTTAATCCTCTGTTAGTACAACTTTACTGGGATTAACCCGAAAAAAAATAAACCCAATCAAGATAAGTCCATAGCTAATTAGCCCGACGATGCACGACAGACACCACACACACGAACATGGTTCCAGATTCCCTTAGCCTTGCTCCTCACCTTCTCCTACTTCAGCTGTGGCAGCAGCCATCAACTCATCAAAGTTCTCCGACTTCCCAAGCACTATCTCAATCTGTTACCAAGCGACAAAAAAAAAAAAAGGAACATGTATACAGTGAATGAAGAATAGTTAAAGCTACCTTGCCACCAGTTCTCAACTAGCTAGACACTTTCCAGGCCTGCTTCTGGCTATGTTGAACTGAGAGCAAATAGTGTGAGTATATTCTCACTTTCCCACCCAAGAACTAAACATGGAAATAGCAAACTGTTCTCTTACTAGTTACTTCTACAATCAGCCTTGGATAGGGATGTAGCAAATTTACCTTTGCTTTTTGGACAGGGCGTCCACCAGGTTCGCCGATGTCAACTGTTGACGTTGTAATCCCTGTTTATGTTGAATGTCAAATAACTGTCCTATGTAAGCATTTATGTAACACAGCCACACGCATACATGAGCATTCATTATGCTTTTGAGAGGAAAGGAAAAGGAAACATAGAACAATCAACCCTGAATACTACCATCAACATAAACAAAGGAAACCATAATGAGAAGGGAAAAGAGAATCTAACTCTTCTCAACAGCGAGCCCATTATTCTTGAGAATCTCAGCAATTGTGACAACTGTGGATATGGCTGCAAAATTGGATTATTACACCTTTTAGACGACTGGTGACATGGGCAAGATACAAGCCACACAATGAATTCTCTGAGTATTCATACAGGAAAGAGTGCACCATCAGTTGGCTTAAAAATTCAACCATTTCTAAGACTACACCAAAGTTGAGCATGAATCTGCTGTTATTCAACAAAGTTCACATGAAAAATATGGGAAAGGCCAGCAGAAAGGGTCCATATGTCATAAGCCCCTCCAAATTGTATGCAGTAACAAAGGATGTCATAGAGCATTAATAGTTTTTTGCTCTCGATAAGCAAGCTTATCTTTTAAAATCAGATTCTATCTCTGCGAAGAAAAAACTTCCCATTGGCAGTGGATTCCCAAGTTCACTGAAGCATTTAATACACTTGGCATAGATTACTTTGAAGAGATTTCACCACCATGTCTTAGTACTAAAATTACTTATTAGACATAGATCCTTGAATTGACTGCTTTATTATTTCCCAAAACGGTCGAGAGAGTATAGTTAAATAACTTTCCTGCTTAAAGAAAACATATTAAGAAGAGAGAACAAACGGCCAATAGAGAATGCAGTGTCTATGCAGGTCACAGATACACTATTATAAAAGCCACCAAGAAACAATAGCCAGCTGATCAAATAATTAGCAAAAGACTTCTGCATGAACAACACGAGCTTGTCAAGTTTCAGGCATTGAATAACATATCAGTAGCTCTATGATTGATTGAGTTTGTTATATTGACAGAATATATGGTTATTTTCACTACAATTTCCAAATTCAGTTTATCCTTGCTTGCTCAATGTGGGTTCGGTCATGTGTCATGTGTCAAAGAGTAGAGTGTTTAAGGCAACATTAATCGTTATAACTAAAATTAGTTTAAGGCCCATGTTTCATGTTTCATTGCTATTTAAGTGTTACTTCGGGAAATCTGCTCCATAGACAAGTAACATGTTAGTCACAAAAATGCCTTCTAGATATCCATTTTGGAGGGAGGATGAGTTCTGATGCACAATCAACAATCTCTATCATGCCAGTAAAAATCAATTCTTTAGGAATAAAGTAGCAGTACCCATTCCAAGGGCAGAGAGCTCCACCTCGGTGTGCTGCTGCATGTACCTCTGCAGAGAAAACACATATGGTAATATATTAAAGATAAAACTTTGAGCATTAACATGAATCAACCCTCGACAAAGATGTAATCTTCCCCATTGAAGATGAACAAAAACATATAGTGTAAAGTGAAGTGACCTTAAATGTCACGTGTCAACTAACAATAAAACTCTACAAAGATGAATCAACCCTCGACAAAAGATGTAATCTTCCGCATTGAAGATAAACAGAATCATATAGTGTTAAGTGAAGTGACCTTAAATGTGACATGTAAACTAACAATAAAACTCTACGACTCCAATTAGCTCACAATAATTCACTTCTCATTTCAAACTTAACTGTCTGATTACTTGAGCACTTTCTGCTATTTCAAAAAGTAATTATCCAAAATAGTAGTTTTCTATACAATATAACCCTCGGAATACTACATATGGTACCTAATACAAAATGCGTCCAGCCACCAGGAATAAGAATATAGTTATGACAGTATATTGAATGGATCTAACTCTAGCCATGATTTCCGTAAGTATACACTAAATAGGGACTATATGGCAATAACCTCATACCAACACCACAAGAATACAACCCCACCCCTACCCCATTTTTCCTTCCTTGACCAGGGATAAGAGACTTGGAGTGTAATCAGGATTAACTAGCAGTACTCCCACAATCCCATAACCCCCGGGTGCAAAAGCTGAGAATTACCCAATCCTCCACACACCCCTTCCCCAGCTTGAGAAAAAAAAACCCCCCACAAAGCTCAAGTTGTCAGGAGCAATGTTATCAAAAGCACGTTTTTACTCTGTACGTTTTACGATCCCAAACAGTAAAATCTTGTCAAAGACTCAAAATGGTAAAAAAATCGTTTTGGGTAAAATCGGTCCAAAAACACGTTATTAAACAGTTAAAAACGTTAAAAAGTTAAAATCACATTTTGGGCTGCCCAAAATCAGTCCGATTTTAACCCCTTGGACTGAAAACAGAAAAGAAGAAAAGGGGCTGGCGTGCTTTGGCCAAATAGCCCAGGCCCATAAAGCAACAAAAAAGACACTCAGACAGAATCAATGCTTGGAATTGGATTGGGAGAATTGGAAACCTTGTCCAACACTCACACGAGGAAGAAATTGACGATCAGGAGAGTTAGCTCGAAGAAGACGAAGAAATTAAGGCTTGATTGCTCTGTGGCTGCGGTGGATCTTCTCCAGGTAGGTGTTCATCTTCATCCTCCCTCCCTCTCTCTCCCTCTCTCTCTCTGTTTTGGTTATGTTCTTGATTAGGGTTTTTTGTGTTCGACTTCGATTTCTAGGTGATTTTACTCAATTTGTTCATTTTTTGTTTTGTCTTGGACCCTCGATGATTCTTTTCTGATTTTACTTCAATTTCTGTTCGGATTTTACTTCACTTGTGTTCATTGGCAGTTAAAAATCAGAACTTGGTATTATAATGCCCACAACTAGGTCCTCGAGAGTTACTAGAACTAGAAGCCTCTGGAAAAAGAAGTGATGTGGGTTGGGAATATGGTATAGATATTGATAAAAATTCAAAAAAGAGTTAAGTGTAAATATTGTGATGAAACCATTACAGGAGGTATTTATTGATTTAATTATAATTTGGCTAGAACCCATAAAGACATAAAGCCTTGCTTGAATGTGTCAGATCATGTTAAACAACAAATGCAAATGGTGTTGTTGAGGAATGAGGAAACATCAAAAAGTAAAAGGAAACAGATGTTTAACATAGGAGATGAATCAGAGGATGAGATGGTTCAGAATGTTTGTTCAAAGCAAAAGGGAAAAGCTGTAATGGATTCCTATGTCACAAAGAAAGCCAACATGGATGGAAGTCCGCATACCACCATTAATCACTTTATGAAAAAAGAACTAAGGGAAGATGCATGCTTACAAATTTTTTGATTTTTTTACACAAGTGCTATTCCATTTAATTGTGTAAATAATCTCGAGTTTGCAAAAATGCTTGAATTAGTTGCAAGGTATGGCTTTCATATCATGAGATTAAAGAGACCTATTTAGAGGAAGTTTCCCGAACAAAAAGTTGCTAGATGGATACAAAGCTGAATGGAAGAAAAATGGATGTACTGTTATGTCAGATGGATGGAACGACAAGAAGAGGCATTTCATATACAATTTCTTGCTGAATAGTCCTAAAGGTATAATCTTTTTAACATCAACTGATACCTCCGACGTTTCTCAAACTGCTAACAAAGTATTTGAAATGTTGGATAAGATTGAGGAAGAGGTTGGGGAAGAGAATGTGGTGCAAGTTGTCGCTGATAAAGCTGCTAATTACAAAGTTGCAGGGGAGAAGTTGATGAAAAGAAGGAAAAGGCTATATTGAACACCATGTGTTGCCCACTATATTGATTTGATTTTAGAGGATTTTGAAAGAAATTGAATTTCTATAAGGTGACAATTAAGAATGCTAGAAGCATCACAACTTATATTTATTCAAGGACTCTCTTGATTTCTATGTTAAGGCACTTTACCAAGCAAAAGGATTTGATTAGACCGGAAACAACTCGTTTTGCCACGACATATTTAACTTTGGGTAGCTTGAATGATCAAAAAGGTTCATTGATGACAATGTTTACATCCAATTCATGAAAAATAGTAAGTATGCAAAAACAGGAGGACGGAAGAAAGTTGAGCAAAGAGTTTTGAATAGTTGCTTTTGGAGGAATGTTGTTACATGTCTCAAAGCACCATGCCCTCTTATTGAAGTGTTGAGATTGGTAGATTCGGATGAAAAACCAACCATTGGTTTTATTTATCATGCAATGGACAATGCTAAAAAGAAAATCAAGTCTAATTTTAACAATATTTGGGAGAGGTAAATCCTTTAAATTAGATTTTGAAGTTATTACTATTTAATTTATTAATTGCTCTTGTTAGTTTACAAACTTTCTATACAGTTTTTTGCAGCTATGAGAGTATTTTGGAGATGGTGAATGACAGATGGGAGCTTCAATCCATAGGCCATTGCATGTCGCGGCATACTATTTGAATCCTCACTTTCATTATAGTCCAAATTTTAAAGTTGATGTTGATATTAAAATTGGAATGTACAATTGTAAGATGTAAGATAGACATTCAGTTGAAAAGACTCAATGATGCAATAGGTTTATTTGGCAAGGAAATTGCTAAAGCAACAAGAGACAAGAAACATCCAGTAAAATGGTGAGACTCCTTTGGAGATGAATGCCCTGAGGTGCAGAGGTATGCCGTTCGACTCTGATGATGAATGGATAACTGAAGAGGGTGATTGGTCTTAATGTTCTTCACCATGATATGCAAAGTAGTCCTGATGGACTTGATTTGGATGTAGAGATAAATGAAATTGTTCATAATGATTGTGAATAGTGGTTATGAGTTTGATAATATTGTAGCACCAATTGAGATGGAGTTTTTTGTTTTGACAAGGATGTTGAAGAGGATAATGGTGAAGATGAGGACGACGATGATCAAGCTGGTTATAGTTTGGATGATGGAAAGGTCACTGCTCATTTATTTTAGATCCTTGAACATTTTTAATTCTTTAGTTTCTATTTCTTTTCATGTTTGTAATATGTAACTTCTAAGCTTGATTTTTTGTTGTGGTTCTATTTGTATCTCTTCGCTAGTTAAATTTCATGTGCTAGCTAATGTTGTTTCTCTAAAGTTCAAATATATTTGGATCTTATTTTAAAGTTGTAGGTTTACATGTTTGCATTATATTTTTTTAGGATGTAATCACTAATTTAGGTAGTAGGTAAAATCTTACGATTTTACAGACCCTCTACCGATTTTAGGTGAAAAAACATTTTAAACAACCTTGGTCAGGAGCAATATAAGTACCAATCCTAGGCCCATTTCTCCATGGAACTGGCCAACTGGGTCACTTTCTTATACCATTACACTACAGCTAACTGTAAATCATACAAAAATTTGGAACTAGACCCATCGAGGGGCATAAAGAGCACTTCTTCACCCACATCAATAACACCACAAACTTAAAAGGAATCAAATTTCAACTGATACCCATATCCTCCTTCATCACCAAAAATCAAGCCAAATAAGCCCTAATCCAGCCACTAACCAAAAAAACAAAGCCTACACCAAATTAAAATTCACACCCCAGAAGTAAGCAAAAGGAGCCCTAATCCAGCAACTAGTAAACAACACGCCTACAGCAAAGCAGAAGTGCAAAATTAAATCACAGAAACTCAAAAAACAGGAGATTGCATCAAGCCCATTAACAGAAACACCCAAAAAAATCAAGATACAGGGAAAGAGAGGAAGAAAAGGCTGGACCTTTGCAAGGTTGACGTAGAAGAAGAGGGGTTTCTTGGTATTTGAGACCTGAATTCGGTTCTTCTTGTTTGAAGAATCGGCGATGCTGAGGTTGTTGACGCCCTCCGTCACCTGCTCCATCCCTCTCTGACTCTCTCTCTCTCTTATGTTTCTTTGATTGATTGATACCCTGAAGAAGATTGAAGAATTTCTCTGCTGCTATCCGCTCAAGGGGAAATGGGAGCAGCTACCAACAAGAAAAACCCTCTGACCCTCCAAATAGACCCTTGACCACTTCTCTTTCTCTCCCCCAAATGCCCCAAACAAAAGCTTTATAAACCATTTTATGATATCCAAATTGAAGAGGACATCACTAAAAGCACACCTTTTTAATGCTCGTTACTTTGGGCACTGTCGGTGTGTCTGATAGTTTTTTTTTTTTTTGTCCCATTTTGACATTTCGGTAGTATATTATTGTGGACATCTCATTTTTCGACCTGTTTATTTTCGTGTCTAAGGAGATGAATATCCAAAAACTCATGTGTTTTAAAACGTGACTTGGCTATGGAGGCCTAGTCAAGCGTACGGTATTACTATATTTTTAAAAATACGCATGCATAACATCCATTGATGCATTCACAATCATAAAATTCACTTTCACGTTCATTTTTAGGGCCATCCCTAAGGTCTTAGACCTCTTCAACTTCGTTTATGTTCCGAAGGGTAAAACCATCAGTTTACCATCGACAACCAATCTCCGCAAAAATATGATTTTTTAAGGTTCTCCGATCCTTAAAACTCATCAATGCTCCACTTTCGGGTCCATCCTGAGTGATTTCAGACCTTTCGGATCACTTTTCGAGCCCTAGGGGTAAAACCATCATTTTACCCCGATGACCGAAAACTCAATTTTTAGGGTTCCGGCACCCTAAGAATTGTCCGTGTTCACTTTCAGGTCAATCCCGAGTATTTTCTGACCTTTCGGATCACTTTTCGAACCCCAGGGGTAAAACCGTCATTTTACCCCGATGACCGAAAACCTAATTTTTAGGATTCCCGCACCCTAAGAATTACCCGTGTTCACTTTCAGGTCAATCCCGAGTGTTTTCAGACCTTTCAGATCACTTTTCGAGCCCCGGGGGTAAAACCGTCATTTCACCCCGATGACCAAAAATCCAATTTTTAGGGTTCTCGCACCCTAAGAATTGCCCGTGTTCACTTTCAGG
>JAOWBR010011454.1:2157-16663 GCA_028571145.1 Dionaea muscipula
TGTCAACCACTACAAGGAAAGATCCCCCCCCCCAAAAAAAAAAAAAAATTTGCAGGGTTCAGGAACTATGGAGTAATTTTTTTTTAAAACAAATTTCTATAAAAAAAAATTGTTTTTTTAAAATGGGAAAAAAAACCCAAAAAAAAACACAAAAAAAAAAATCGTTCCATGGATCATGCTGCGTTAGCATTACTCGGAACTATGTACTGCCCCCACAGGTCAAACAAGTGAACAAGAATTCTGTTTTTCTTAGGATTTTTGCCGCTTAAATGTTTTTCCAGTTTACTAGCCCAATATGCAATTACTACATCACTGTATAATTAACAGATTCAGCTTTGAGTTCGCCATCGGAGATAAGGGTTTGCTGCAATAACTCTCCAAACTCAAAATGCAAAACACAGTAACACACCTTATAATGATAATCTCAACTGTTAAAATGATCCGCCTACAACTACATTTCTGCCTCCCAAATTAAGCATCGACCATAAGAACACCTAAAACATTGAGCATAATCAAGAACTTTGAAGCACAAGGCTATTATGGTCAGTCATTGGGGGTTAAATTCTTGAATATAAATTAGGCATGGTTACAATAAGTGATTTAGTGAGAGAAAGAACAGAGAAGTGGCCTGAAGGACGATCTTCTAGTTGCAGAAAGAGAGTGATCCACAGTCCATTAAAAAAACTACATGCATTCCATAGAACAAGGTGATCTTGTTCAGTTGTTCGGTGTCGAGATGAAGGGCAAACTCCTTTTGAATAGAATGATATATAGAAAGGCCAATATAGTCTAATCAGAAAGTTTGTCTTTCATGATGTTTCTCTTGACTAGCAAATAATTTCGTGAGATTCTAGATTGTCTCACCTGAAGAAATTTTGAAAACAGAGATCAGGAACTCTCCCTTCTGAGAAGTATTAGAACTTTCCAGGGATGAAAGTAACAACGCTTTGAGGAGAACATTTTTTATTTTACCATGAAAAAGCTCTTCATAAATAACTCATGGATTTCTGCTGATGAGCCTGTGTGGGCAAGGTGCTTGAGAGCTTGTGCAAAGTGTTTCTTCTAGAGGATGATTCACTGTTCAAGGCTCCCTATCTACGTGAGACTGCACATTCGTTCTACAAAAACTTATTCGAGTCAGATATTGATCCATGATGAGGTTGACTGTTTATAAATTGAGATAGCAATCATAAAACTTTCAAAAAAAATCGTGCAATCGGAAAAAGCAGTGTACTTAAAATATAGAAGACAATCACCGAAAAAACACGATGCATGGACCTGAAACATGCATCTTTTTCAAACCCACTACACAAGAACCACCAACATAGTAACTACCACCTTAGATGGAAGACAGGCGAGAATTAAGGTGGTCGATTAAATTAACAAAGTCGGTAATTCAACAAGGGGAAAATGCTTTTGACATACCACCCAAATTAAGATTCCGTTCTTAGAAAAAGGATTGGATGCATGAAATTTTACAAATGTTGACTGCCTTCGAGTTACCAACTCCTTTGTAATTTCTGCAAAGGAAAAGGAAAATCCAGTCATGATCTCATCATTTTACCATTATGAGACAAATTTCTTACCTTTGGACAAGGATCTCAACAAATCACAGTCTCGATAGAAGCTACTAATTAGAATTCCTGGTGACAGTATCTAACTGAAAAAGATACTGGTCCCAAAAAACAACCATCTGCATATCAATGGCTAGAGAGCATAATTACAATTTACAAAAATAGAATAATGCTGAAGGATTTGTTTTTTAAAAGGGTTCATCAATGCTTCAGTTGAGCTACAGTTGATAAAAAGGAAACACTGCATGAAGCTGCTGCTAACATATCCAAAAAAATGTTACCTGTCAATGAATCATGCCGGTCTGCACAAGCCTCATCTTCCCAGGCTCTCCAACTTTGGATCTAGCAATAGGATCAAAATAAATGAGTTCAGGCAGATAGAATAGGATTCAATTTTATCTGTGTCTTTACATTAAGTCATCAACTTGGGGAGAAAACAGGAGATAGACAAAGTCCAAGAATTTTCCACATGAAAGTATTAGCTAATACAAATCAACATGAACAAAACCACAAATAGGATACAGAACAGTGAAGCACCACCAAGCATGCGAGCATCTGCTAACATAAGAATAGCTGAATAGGGAGTACAAAGCAACATCAAGAACATCATGGATATGACAACATCCACTATACTATGACAACATCATGGTGAATAGTATAAGTCTTTTTCCCACTAAGTGGAATCGGCGAGTCGCTACATGGATATGACAACATCAGTCAACGATACTATGTGCATGTAGGTAGATATTCTACTCACGTTGTTATTATGTTATATAGTGCATGTAGGTAGTTGATAACCAGCGCACTATAATTGTCGGATTTTGTGTGCATGTATCCTACAGATATATGTGACCGACCCCACCCGGTGGGAAATGATCGTATGATTGTTGTTGTTGTTGTTGTTGTTGTTGTTGTTATGTTCTATACATTTTGAGTTACCTATTTCTAATGCCAACATTCACCAAAGAGCAAAGAAAAGACTATCTTCTAATCTTGGAAAAATAAAGCACGTAACAAGAAAGTGGATTATTGCACAGGATTTGCAAGTTAAATCTTTGAAGACCTCAGCATTGCAAAGTTAATGGCGAAATAAATTGTTTAAACTTATCAGGAAAAATTCAAATCATACTTTTCATAGGATCAAGACAGATGAAGCAATAAACATGTGAACCGAACATAAGAAATAGACATAACGCATTGAAATGAAGGTATACAACTTAGTATAAGCACGATAAAAAGACCTCTGACCTTCACAATTGCCAGCAACATTGTCAAGCAGCTATAAGATATATGAGTCACAGCCATGATAAAAATAAATCTATGAAGCTGTTCAAGACCTTCATATGAAACAAATGGCTCATAACCCTGAGAATAGGAGAGAATTATGAAAAAAAAAATGAAGTGATGAGGAAAAATACTACCATAAACTAAGAACTATTTCAAGACTTTAGTTGAAAAAAGCTTGTGAGAGTGAGCGAAGGGGGAAAGACAGGAAAGATCACATCTCTAGTTGAGATATATCACGGACAATCAAAAAATACATGCCTCTTGACATTTGGTCTGGATCAACACATTCAGCACTCTCCTATATGTGCAAGGAACAGAGACCGTCAAAAGTTTACGACCTTCAGGATAATTATCTTGGCGCTCTTCATCAATCTCAGCCTTGGAGCATGGAGCAAATATACTATCGTAAAATTTTGACTGGATACATATGTTGGATATGGTGCTTGATGTAGCAGTCAGAAGCAAAGAAATAAATCCAAGCAGCATCAACTCTGTAGAACCAAACCCACATAAATAATCATCATATTAGGAACATTAAATCCAAGTTTCTGGAATCAATCAATCATTCTAATGTACAAGCATGTAATTTGAAATTCTTGAGACAAACGTCGAATGTGAATTAATTATTCCTAGTACCTTCTTTCATTTTCTCCATAGATTGTAATAGAGGTTTCCGATTTGTTCTCTGTAACCACTGGAATAGAAGAGCAACAATCAGCTTATAGCACAGTAACCTAGAATCTTACACATCTTGATAATAATCAATCATCATGCCGAACAACTCTGCCATAGTTCAATGCAAACTCAAACTCGGGATCAAACTTTCAAAGCAATCCCAGTGATATCTAAGCCAGATTAAACAAACAAAAATCATTTTATAACAGTATAAATAACTGATAACATAAATGAGCACTAAGCCCCTAGATTCCACCAGCACTACAGACGCAATTGGAATGTTCAAACCGAACACAGATTATACAGCAATGGAAGGATATGCTACACAGAATAAAACTCCATTTTCCAGACTAAAAATCCATTTTCCTGATGTAGCCATTCACTTACATGAAAAGCAGCAGCTACTTTAAAGAATGGGGAATATGCTAATCAACACTCACACGACCAAGATGGTGAATTGACCGCTCGACGAGCAAAGAAATCCCGACAAAGATGGTCAATACAGTCGCGACAGACCATGTCGGGGTTAAGGCCAACGATCGCATTCCCGCCGAATTTCCTTCCATCTTTGAGTAATCTCCCTACACCCAATAAACTAAAATCCACAAGAAACGAAAATCTACACGAAACGACTCTCGAATTGCCTTTAAAAGTTTGAGGGACAACCCATAAGATCATCGTCAAAAAAGGAAACGGCAAAGTGCTGGTTCCAGCCAAAAGCCCCATAAAGGGTAAAGGCTAATAGAGCCCATCCTCCACCTCCTTTGAATAGCCCCACCCTCTTTCTCAGCATAATTATTTCTCACATGCTTTTGTATCTCCAACCCCAGGAAAGAACAAAGCTTTCTACATCACGCGGACCGCAAATCACCAAATGTCCCTCCTTAATCAACCCTACACTCGCAAAGAACGGTCCACCCTGCAGCAAAAGGAAAACCCAACAATCAACTGCCACTCGATATTCAAAATCTAATCAAATGGGCTAGCTCCTAGCTCCTAAAACTCCAATTTTTGCCTAAAAATTTCAAGCGGACAGCTGGGTTCAGGTTCAACAACACAAAAATCTATTGCCCCGCTCGCAAAAGGGGTTGATAGTTTTTTCACCGATCAAAGAGCATAGATATCAAAGGAGATCTACGAGTACATCGAGAATTTGGGTTCTGAATAAACAATGTGGATGCAACATGTGCAGGATTTGAAGGAAATTCATTAGAAGAAGAAGCCAGTGGAGCAGATACTCTTCACTGTAAGAAAAGGACAGCTGCTTTTCTCCATCTATTTTCGAATAGTCCCTCTCCTCGTTGGACAGAGCAGGACGCGACCTCACCAGGAGATCTCGATTCTTTTTTATTTTCATCCAAATTTTTTTCAAGAACAAAGAGACATGCACAAATTGTGTTTTGTTATTATTTAAGATTTCAAATAAAAATTAATAAGTAAAAGCGAATAGTAAAATGAATTATGTCATTGTCAATCAAGGAGAAGTAGGATTTCCGATCATGATATCATTGTCCCTGGCTTAGCTGTGATAATTAGCTTAAATAATACGGGATGCATTAATGATCAGCTTAAATTATACAGGATGCATTAATGACCCATTTGATGGAGCCGGAGGGAAATGGCGGAGAGGGAAGAAGAATAGATGAGAATAATTTATGATGTGTTTTAAAAAATATAATGAATAAAGAAGAGAAAAAAAATTATTTTTTTATTTTAAACTTTTATTTTTTATCAATTTAATAGTTAAAATTTCACTATAAAAAATTGACGAAAACCCATTTTTTTAACCATCATTCTCCTCCCCTCCCCTTTAGGTTTTTTCCCCCCAAACACGATTAATTATTTCTCCTCCCCCCTCCTCATTTTCTCCCGCTATCCAAATTGACTCTAAGTTAATTCTTTATCTCTTACTATTCACTCTAAATTTTATTCACTTAAAAAATTATTGTATTCCTCTCTCATTATTCACCCACCTAATTTTTTTCCAACTTTCAAAAACTCTATTTGACAATCTATATTTAGAACATACAATATAGACTCTCTAAAAATCATTACACAATACATCTCACTATTCATCCACTCATATTTACATCTACACTCTAAAAACTCATCCACACTTTAAAAATCATTACACAATACTCTTATTATTCACAAACTCCAAAAACTCCGAATTTTTTTCATTGGTGGGTATGCTCACACCAGAAAGCAAATTTCATCATTTGAATTGAGGATAAATTTCGAGCCCAAACTAACAAACTAGCAGCAAGCAGTTCAGTTGACATCACCTGGATGCTGAGCACAAAACACAAAATCACCACCACCTGAGACCAGACCAGACCTGACCTGATGAACAAAACAAATACATCACCAACCACCATTGATGGGTAGCCAAACCAATAATACATCGAGGGAGAAAAAACTCCATTCTTCCTTCCAAGAGAGATCGATTAAGAGAGATCAATCAATCGATCGATCTCGATCCTATTATATATTAGTTAGTACAACAGAAAGATTTACACAATTTATTTACAATTGATCCCCATGATGAGACCTCATCCGTCTGGTCTGCATCTGCTTCTCCAATGGCCCGGGGTACCAAAATGAAGGGGAAAAGCAGTGGGAGTTTCAACTATCACAATGTAGGACTGTATCGAAGATGCTGCTCATAGAAGTTAATCAACTGCGAAGAAGAAAAGAACAAGGCATAATAAGTACAACTTGAAACATGCATGGGAATGAGAAATAATGGGGAAAGGAAATAAGAAAATTGAGTCACCACCAGCAGAGGGTTATTGGCCTTGAGAAATTTGTTATCTACCGTCACTTCCTTTCCATCAGCCCTGCAGATTTTTCCAAGAAAATTAAACAAGCCAGCAACAACAACAACAACAACAGCGGTAATGATCAAGTTACTCATCATTTTTCACCGTCTCCAGTTTTATAAATTCCACACTTGAAGTTCAAAAGGGTGGGTCAACCCCGTATTATCGCTGCTAAGCGACGATTGATTCTTGAAGCATCATGTCCCTACAGCATTCTTTCACATATACTGAGTGATGAATCTCTGTATGGCGACTGCCGGGATTGTTCTTTTAACACCACATTTCTTCAGCATATATATTGGTTTTCTGTATAACATCAACAATATCTCTAGCCTAACCTAATAGCTTGCTCAATCCAAGAAAAAGAGGGCGTGGGCGTGGAACTTCAAAAAACCTCACAAGTTTAGGCTCACTTCAACTGATCCTACAAGAAGAATTCTTCTGAAATACAACGCCGACATGGATTTATCAAGATCGGCTCTACTCTATTCATGAATGAGTTTACAGATCTTATCTAGCGGAATTTGTACTTAGACTAGTCTTCTGACAGGAAAGTTCTCATGAAAGTAACTAGTAAAATCTAGATTTGGAAGATCTGAAGTCCAAAGATTCAAAACATAGAAATGAGTCGTCGTCGGAGAGCATCTTTAGGAAGTAGGAGTCGTGCAAAAAAAAAAAAACAAAACTGTAATTTCCGTACTTGTTGAAGGAAATCCCAAGTTTCCAGCAGTCAACACTTGTCATTGCATCTTTCAGAATCAACTCCAGGAGCCACTCGCTTGCGAAGAAACAAGAATTGGCATAAAGCCCTAAGGAACTCAATCAGAAAACTTGTTTTTTCCACAACTTAGTTTCTCAAGCCCGGTATCAAAGGTTCTTGCAGTAGACAGAGAGGCGGCATATTTTTTTTCCTGATTATGATGGAAGGGAATGCAATTGCAACTGTTTGTCCAGAAAACACAACAAAAAAGTATAAACAATACTTCAAGGAGAAAAATTATCTGAGGAGCACCACAACTGATTTATTTTGATGTTGACAATGCTAAGGTGGCACTGTGCCGGTGTAATCAGGTGACTCTTGTTGGGGACAATTTGCAGTGGGTTGAGCAACAGATAAACTGCAGTAATTACAAAGTGCAAAATATCAGGTTGGGCACTCCACTATTCGACAGAAGACTCAGGTCCTAGTCCCACTGTGGGTCCGATAGAGGAGACATGGACAGAGGTCAAACGACGTTGGAGAGCTACTCTCCCTGGCTGTAGAGGGGAGGAGAGTGGGCAGATGAGTGGAGCTCCCCTATCGGCTGTATTAGGTGGGGGTGTGATGATGGTTGATCAGGTTCGTTCCCCCTGTGCAGCAAGGGGCGGAGAACGTTAGTAGGATAGAGATTGGTGAGGAGGGGGGATCCACGGGTGTACGGAGAGGGAATGAAGGTCTATCTGCCCTTAATATGGAAGCACCCAATGTTACTCGGATACGAGTACAATGTCGGGTGCGGGTGTCGGGCACCTCTAGTTGAAAGAGAGGATCTGTAGATATGGATCGAAATGGGTTCGGGTATGAGGATACGGCTATTTTTTAAATATTTATTCCAAATATTATTCTTTATATATAAAAAATGTTTTAAAATCTATAAGCAAAACCATGCTACCAATAAGAAAGCCCTTCATTTCTAAAGATACGTGTGTCGGGTGTGGGAGTGGGCGTGGGTGCGCACCCGTACCCGTGTCGACACGGTACTGTTCCAAAAATGACGAATCTAAGTAATATAGGAGGCGTCTGTTGTGTCTTCTGATGAGTTAGATAATGAGTTAAATACGCGTTGCCATACTAGCAGAAGTCTTGACAGCGTGGAGATGTCAGGTTCCACGACAGAGAGGGACACTTCTCCATCGGATGATCCCTAGGACCTACCACCACGAAGGGGCAGCGACAGAGGCCCCAAGGACGGCATCAGAGCTAGTTGTGACCTTCTTACCCATGTGTTTTGGTTTATCCATGCGGGATGTGCATGGCTGTGTTGCACTTTGTTCTCATGTCTTGTGACTCTTTTACTGTTGTGGATGACCTAAGACCGAATCTATTTCTTTTGTTGGTTTTTTTATGATTTTTTCCTACCATGCGGGATGCGCATGGAGATAGACATTATCTCCAGTTTTAGGCAGGTCATGCCGGATTTCCTCGTTTTTTGGCGAGGGTTTTTACTAGGTAATTGATGTAGAGTACTTAGTACTTGTGGTTAGGTAGATTTGATTAGGATTGACTAGCTGTGCCCTTATCTTAATTTTATACCATTGGTTTTTAATAGAATTACTTACTTACCGGAAAAAAAAAAAAAAAAAAATCAGGTTTTGCAAGAGAACAAACGCAACAATGGTGGTTTGTAGTGCAGGGCCGAATTAAGTTACAAGCACAAGAAAACAACCATACAAAAGGCAACTTTCAAGGTTGGTGGACGACCAACTTCCCACAATACCCTTATATCTTTAAGCAAAAATATCTCAATCCCACATTATTTTTGGATGCATTCATGAGAAGTGGCTATGCATTTCTAAGAAAACTAGATGTGCACCACAAAAGTCACAAAGAGAATAGGGAGCATCCACATAAGGTACCTCATACTTCAAAAATAGGCTCCTCGAATCTACCTATTTATGACATGGTAAAATATTGGACTGAAATCAAGGATCTACCTAACCAAAAAGAAACACACACTAGTAATCAATCATATCCCCAACAAGGAACTCATGATCTAACAATAGAAGACATGGTGTGCCTTGAATGGCAATAAATTCCCACAAGGTCACCATCCTTGAAATAATCTTTGGGATAGCTGATGGGAAAGCCAGATTGAAGAAACATATGTAACTGGATAAAACTCCTAAACGGCACAACGCCTTCAAAACGGGTAGTAAATGTTTATTGCACACATACAGCACAGTCAACACAAGGTGCAAACACTTATCAATCTACGGAGCACAGTAGTTTATTTATTACTAGACTTATAATTGCATAGAATATGTAACGTGTCACGCCGAATTTCAGAAAACAAGATAACTAATTAAACCCAGACAAAATTAACAATTTGACACTAAGAAACAGAACAAGAAATTGCTAGTTTGCTTGTAGAGTCTAAAAAACCTAATAACATCATTGTCAGTTGTCACAAAAAATTATATCCTGAGCAAATTACAACGGTAGACAGGTAAGTTGACAGAAAAGAGCTGGAAACATACCTTAATGCCGTAAAGGTTACAGAAACGTCATGGACATTGTTTGAAGCTGAAGATGAATAGCCTATAGGCTTGATAATTTTGGTGATGACAGAGGCATTGAAGTCAAAATTATTGTTCCAGCTCACCATTTGATGTACGTTTCTATCGTAGGAAGTTATATCAATCATTCTTTGATTTTGAGGGGAAGTCGGATCAAACGATGTATCTTGCTTGAACCTACGCACTGACCCAGACTTCCTTCGTTTTGCCCCAGTGCAGCGATCACTCTGATTTGGTTCCTTATTGTCAACCTTTGACTGGCTAATCTGTGAACCATCATGATCTAAGGAGATGGATTGTTGGAATTGCACAGAGAACTTATTTATATTCATGTTTCCATGTTCAGAGTCTCCATCCTGGTTATTGTCCTTACTCCCAACAGTGTGGAAAAATCCGGGTCCATCCAGATTATCTTTTCTAGCTAATAATGTCGGTTCCTTAATCTCTCCATCACACTCTGCTGCATAGCCATTGGTGCTAGGAAGTGAAGGTTCAGAATTCGCAGAGTTCAAGTTGCTCACATCATCAGAGGACTGCACTTTGTCCCTCAACGATAACTCGATGGATCCCGCCTTACTCTTAGAACCACCATAAGAATACTGCATCTTTTTCTTGGATGGTGTGAACTTCCTTTTACGTTTGCGATAAGTCTTCTTTTGCCCAGATCGTCTTCATAATAAAGAAGAAGCAAACGAATTTAATTTAAACAGACAAGAGAATAGGGCAGTAAATCGAGTAGAGTAGCTCGAGAAGGACTCGAGATCGGCTCGATTAGAGCTCGAACTCGTTAATATAACGAGTCAAGCTGAGCTTTTTTTTTAGCTCGTTTATTTAATGAGCCGAGCTTGAGCAATAGCATGCTCGGCTCATTAGACTCGTGAGTAGCTCGAAATTTTTTAAGCTACTCGTGATAATACTCTGCTCGATAAATACTCGATATAACTCGGCTCGATGTTATTTTTTTTTCTCATTATTATTTTAAAATACAAATAATGTGTCTACCAATGCATTTTAACCAGAATCGTTTGATCCTTTGTTGTATAATCTGATCCATGTTTAGTCTTAGTTTGTTGTTGAAAAAAAGAGAATTCAAGCCGAGCTTTTGCTCAGCTCGGCTCATAACTCGAACTCGGCTCGAATTATGATACGAGTCGAGCCGAGCCGAGCTCGAGTAGTTATTGAACGAGCCGAGCCGAACTCGATCAAGACCACTAAAAATTTTTAACGAGTCGAGCTGAGTTCGAGCCAATAATTTTTTATTGAGCTCAAGCCGAGCAAAGGCATACATACTCGGCTCATTTACAGCCCTACAAGAAAAGAAGACAACATCATAACTAACAGTCACCTAAGATGATATGCATGACTCTACATTCATAGTAATGGCAATACTACAAAGCTTTGATATTTATTTAGCCCATTATATTCAAAGGTAGGAAACAAGAACCTCTCCTCAAACGCCTCAACAACATCAGGGCATGTCTGAAGATGCTCCAAAGGCTCCCAAGTATTAGAGCTCTCTGGCCAACCACGCCTGGATCAATCAAAAAGAAAACGATGACCTCAAAAATCAATTCAACCCATCAACATAATGACCCATTTCAGTTCAATAAATTCTTCAGTCACTAGTCCTGCTACTTGGATTTTGAAGTTAGATGCACTAGAAGGACAGGGTTTCAAGATCAAGAGCACGCACCATTTGATGAGATACTGAGGTTCTCCCTGCAACATTTTTTTGTCCCCACCACAAATCAAACACCACAAGAATGAATTAGAACCCTAACGCCGAGCCCCAAATTAGAACGGAATTAATCGAAGTATAAAAGTCCCAAATTACCTTGAAAATTCTCTTCTTGCGAATGGCTTCAATCTCATAAAAACCTTCAGCAAGTTTAGGACGCCCAACCTCCTCCGCGTCCTCACCCACTTCCTCGTTCTCCTCCTCATCTTCGTCCCCTCCTTCTTCATCTTCATCTACCCCTTCCTTTTCTTCTGCGGATTCCCCTTCAGCGCCATTCTCAGCTACACCAACCTTCATACCCGCGGCAAAGGGGATGACCCGGTTCTGCTCTTCGATTTCGTCGTCGTCCTTAGCCTGATGATTGAGATTAGCAGGCATTGGTGGCGATGGATTCACGTGGGTTTCATCTGGGATTAGGTATGATGAAAGGGAAGATCGAGATCGGGGTTGAGAGTGTAGAGGGGATTCGGATTGTGGGGTTATCGTTGAGCCACCACTGTCTCCGCTGCTCTTCTGTTTCTTCATATCGTCCTCACTCTCTCTCTCTCTCTCTCTCTTGGTTTCTTCACTTCGATTATCTGGTCTCCTGCTGTCTTGCTGGCTCGCTCGGTCGCTTGTCTCCCTTCTACGGACAAATCACTCCTTTATATATTCAGATAAAGGTGCTGCGTTTAGTAAATAGGGTGTTGCGTTTAGGGTCACTCTAAGAGTATCCACCATGAGGTAGTTAAAATTAGGATTCTCGGTTATCGTTAAAATATGTTATATTAAAACTAGGATTTATCTGTGTCTTCAACGCGATGAACAGTACTGTTATCATCAGTTTCTGATCGAAGTGACGTGGACGCGTCCCGAGAACTCCTGAAGTATCCTCTTGTGATTTGGGGTATCCGTCAGAAAAAGCTTCCTCAGGAAAAGCTCTTTCAGGAAAAGCTCCGTCAGAAAAAGGATTTCGCGACCTGAACACCTTCTCGCCCCGTGTGCCTCCGTGAAACGGAACCTTCTGCGTCCCAGAACCCTTTGTTGGAGGTGCACCTGTACGCCTACTGCACACGTAGCAACTCTACGTTAAAGGGCCCAAAGGTAGAACCTCGGGAAGACCCCTCCGACGCTAAAGTCAGATCTTTTTCAACATATAGATTCTGAATGCAAGAGCAAGAGAGTTTTTAGAGTTCAGAGATTGTATCTGAATGAGAAAGTCGAGATCTCTATTTATAGAGTCCGGAGATGGTACTCGCGAAATGACTTTTTCGCCCTTAAACTTGTTAAGGAACATTCCAGAACTTTCCCGAAATGCCCTTGGACTCGATCCATTTTTGTGGATTCGGGCCAGATTATCATCCGGCCCATCTTCGTGCAGTAGCTAACTCTTTGGAGAATTCCCCCGTAGGGGTCTTGGAGGACGCGAGGTCTTGGAGGACGCGGTAGACGCTCGAACACCTCGTACCATACGACAACACCTTTGATGAAAACGACGCGCGAACAACCCACGTGAAAGTTACCCGGCCACGAGGGCCGGGCTCGGGAGCAAGACCGGTTTTAAGGCTGCTGGCCGGTCCAAGTGACCGGCCAAGGGCATCATAAGGCGGTTGGCCGGTCTAGCTAGACCGGCCTTGAGCCCTTCTCTTCGTGCATAGCTGTGTATAGCCGAGGAGGGAGTGGGCGATCTTCGGTTGGTTGCCCAGTCGTCTGACCAGTCTAAGGCTCTCTGGCCGGTCGATGACCGGCCTTGGAGCGTGCTTGTCGCTGCCCAACCACGGGGAAGGCTTCACGCAGGCCGTGCATGGCGACACAGCCATGCGGAGGCTGCCTGGTCTGTAGATGACTGGCCTTGGGGCCTCTGGCCGGTCGGTGACCGGTCACGGGTATCGGCGTCCGATCGGCTTTGTGGCTAATGCCCTAGGCAAGATCTGATTGCTTCCACGTACTTAGCCCGATCCCGTATGTGCTATTCTCGTGCTTATGAGTTGTACGCGACCGACCTCGGGTTTTGCATGACTTGTATGGAGGAAGGGCATACGCATGCAGGCATGTACGTATGCATGGAGTAGTCGTTACAACGAACGTACCTATGCATGCATGAAGGGCGTTTGCATGGAGATTACATGTGCATGGCCCATGCGCGGCCATGCGGACGTAAAAGTTTGCGAGTGGGGGTCATGCATACGTAAGGTTGATTCACGTCACTCGTCCACGCGGTGGTGGTTGGATCCCAACTCCTCCACGTGTCCCGGTACCAGCTACGCATGTGGCATATTTTTTTCTGGTATAACAACTACACCCCCTTAAATTAGTTAAAAAATTATTTTTAACTGATTCAATAGAGCAGAATATTTATCGTGTCAAAGACATAAATTTTTTTTCCCCTTGTTTTCTCTCTCTTTCCACTCCCTCTCTCCCTCTCTCTTCTCCCTCTTCTTCCTATGGATGTCCATGTCCACGTTGGATCAAATTGATTTTCAAATTCAAAAATTATTCTTAATTATATTATAGACTAGGGCCTAGGGGGTGCCCGTGCCTTCGGCATGATGAGCACCCTACTTGTTTAAATTCGTTAAAAATATATGTTATCAACTCTGTAAAAATAAAAAAATCATAAAATAATAAAAAAACGCGAAATCATATTAATATTTGTATTGTTTGAATTGTCTTAATAAATTAAAAAAATTGACTATAATATTATATAACTTTTATTAAAAATATTTTTTTAAAAAAAATAAAAATTCACTATCTCCCCCCCACTTGATTTGATATTTATCTATCTGTATTTTCAAATATCATCCTTATTTATAATATGAATTGGTAATTATTAATTAAAAATAAAATATAAGATATAATAAAAATGTTAAAAATAATAATTGTTGAAATATTTGTTAAAAGTATCTCTGGTCCCTTTTTTATTTTTTTCCACTCTCTCCTACCCTCCCACTCCCCTCTTCTTTACTGCAAAAGTTTGAAAAAAAAAAAATGGACACTATCTCCTATAAGTTTTGCTAGGAGATGCGATGGGAGAGTGCAATGCCGATAGGGGTATGAAGTGAGGGGAAGGAGAGGAGGGGAGCTTGTAAAGGCTCTCACATGGGTCGCACGTTGGGAGTCACGCTCCCAAAGTTGAGACAACATATAAAAAGGTC
>JAOWBR010011565.1:0-13911 GCA_028571145.1 Dionaea muscipula
TTTAATTTTTTAAAAGAGTTATTAACGTATATTTTTCGTTGATTTTTATTTTTTGAGAGTATAGTGTTCATCGTGCCAAAGGTACGGGTAATCTCTATCGTGCCGAAGACACGGGTAATCTCTAGTATATATATATATATATATATCAATACAACATAGTCCTAGCTTTAAAGGGAACCACAATGATCCAAATTTTTAGAGCACTTAAAAAGTGTTGAAGAGTCATTTAAAGTATGAAACTCTACAAGAGTTGTATTTGTTGCCCTTCAAATATACAAATGCTGTAATCGATTCTTAATAGATCTAGTTTCAAATGAAGACTTAAAAAAAACTAACTCACCTCTTCAGCGAAGAGCTGAGAACCTTCAACCTGTTTTTACCGATTCCTCCTTCCTATTATCTCTAATTATGGGGACTTCACACTATTTTGCACACTCTTTCCACATCATCAATATTCAACTTTTGCGGTTAATTTTAGTGGTTGCTCTAAGTGATGATGCTGACCACCAGTTACATCCACACGCGGTGATGGTCTCACATTACCAATGAATATTTCTTTTTATCATTGCTCTTGAACCTTCTATTAAGAAATAAATATATTACATACTTGTCGAGCTAAACAAGCAATGTGCATCATCTCCAAAGCAATGGTTGGATGCCCCCGAACTTTTCACAAGGGTGGTTATAAATTGATATTCTCTCGTTTGAGAACTTCGTATATTGTATCCAGCGAAATCTATCAAAACTTGGACATTTCTAAAGGAGTCTTTAATCAATGACTGCCAGTGCCATCACTGTAAACCTCACCTTCCCCTGCAATCTTTATGGTTGAAGAGTGCCTAATGTTAGGGAACACCAATGTCTCCAGGGGGAGAAAACAAGTAAGTCATTGCTGCGTCTTTGATGCTGGAGATCGGGTGCATGCTTGGCATCCTCTAGAATCAACATCGTCGAGAAGATTGATCTTAATCGTGCGCTGTGTTTCTTCGTTGCTTGGAACAGTCAGTACGGCATCCATGACAAGGATATCAAACTCACGGGGACGAAGAAATGATAACCAAGAGTCACCTGCTCACATTACCACAAGAGAGATATATCAAATAGTAGAATTCATGAAAGAGAGCAAAATGTATAACAAGGAATGAAAAATCCAAAGGAAATCTGGGAGATATCTACCCCGACAACGGACTGCTTTTAGACGTAGAACACCATCGCCTTGAGGTCCAGACACTGGAAATGAGCAAGACACAGACTTCCTTCTGTGAGCAACAGCAAGCGAAGCATTGTACCAGGAGCCTTTAACAATTGGTTCACCTATAACATCTATCATGGCCTTGTCGTTGCTGATTTTATCCATGGCCTTGCTGAATCAAGCCAAATATGAAACACATGCAAGCAATTCAAAATCAGACGACGTCAAATCATATCACCAACCAATAGATACAAGGAACTTGATCATTGCTTTGGATGCAATAATTCTATAAATTACGAAAATAAGCCAATGAAGAGGGATGATTAATATGTTCATAAAACACAAATTACGAAAGAGAAATTTAAAGGCTTAAATTAGTTAGGAGTCATAGAAGATGTAATTGATTAGTTTACTTTGTATGGCTCAACATGTGATGTGGCATAAAAAATCCACGTCAGTAGAGCCTAGGTGGAAAATGACAAATTACATCCTTTATTTGAAGGTTAAAACAAGCCAGGGAGATGACATGGCTCATTTTCTGTTACTTTGTGCGAACTTCAGGGGTTCCACAGTAGTTCGTTGGTTGTTCCAATGGTCTGGGAAGTATGTTGTTCCTTGAAACACGACGAGCAGGGCAAGACATTGTTTCTGGAGTTAATCGATGGCTGATGGGGATTAAATATAACGGGCTGCTAAAGCATAGCAACAGTCAAGCATAGAAGAATTTCAAAGTAAGAGATGTTTTCACCACTTCTGATGTTCCATATTTTATGGGCTACAAAGATAGAGCACAGAACAAAGGCATGCCAGAGAGGGAAGACACATCCGAACACAGACAATAATCCTAGATTCTATTCGAGATTTTCAATTATACATTAGCTTCTCAACCAAATAATAAGTTTCTATTAAGACGATGTGGAAAGGGATGACACCACCGATCTAGGACATGCGAGAACAAGATTGTGAAAAAGGACATGGCAGTCTTCTCAAAATAGATGCTTATTTGAACATTGACATTCTAAGAAAACTTCTAGCACACCAAAGGACAATTAATAGGGCAACACCAAATTCATTGAAAACCATCCTATCCAGAGAAAATCCTATCAAATTTGGAGCAACTAATGAACTTTAGGGAAAAAGTATATAGAAAGAGGAAACACAAATACAGCACAGAAGGAATAACAATTTCCAGGAACAGTACACTGATTAATACCAACAGAAAAGCACACATCCAAGGGGCATTGATGAGATATGAATCAACGGAATGAAAAACATGAGAATGGTGACAAAGCATCTTTGGTACATTTCAGAGGAAAAGAAAAGGAAGAAGCAGAAAAAACCATCTCATCCATCTCACTCACCATGAATGCAGATAAAAATCGTCATCAAAGTGTTCAACAATCATTTTCCAGTCTCACCACCAATAGTAAAGGTTCAAATGTTATGGCAAACCAGCAGTAACAGCAGTATCACTTCAATGTTACTTCAAACATTACTAAGTACCAAAATAAACAGTATGCTAATTCATCTCAAATGCAAAACTTATAGTTAACAATTCTGAATGACCTAAATGATGCAAAATCTTAAACCATCCACTCTAGCACTTGAATAAGAGACCAATAATGGCAGTTCTACATGCCATTTCCTGAACCATCCAGAAATTGTATTCCAAAAAATGGATGCTCGGATGCTTTCTTTAAGCACTATGTGCCATTTTACATCAAACTCAGCATGTCAAGGTCATCCTCTCTAGGTAAAATGTACTATGACAAGGACATTAAGGACAAATTTGCTTATAGCTTCGCTTCCACTAATTTATGTGTGTCCTTCATACTTACTTTTACTGTGGACACTTTTTTATAGGAACTGAAATTCCCAAATTAAAACTGCTTGCTTATTAACGATATAACTTGATAAACTAAAAAAAGTGATTGTTTTGATTTAGGTTGATCTGAAGACAGTTTATCACGATCTCCAAATGGAAGTAACACGCAGACAATATGGGACGAAGACAATATAATTTCTTCTATACCCAGTCATCCAAACCAGTGCTCATATGCTTTCCTAACACGAGATGTTTTTCAACTTTCCCTGACTTGAGCACATGATAAAATAATGAAGCAGAAATTTGGTAAATCGTTTACCATGACAATCCATGGGACTTCTAGCGAAGCACTGTATAAAGAAAGAAGAAAGGTCCTTGTTTCCATCTCCATTAGTGAACACAAAAACTTATTCGCTTATTCAAGAGTCCTCAACTGTAAGCACACTATGTATACAGCATGTAGCGCTTAAAAACTAACATCGAGAATACCACAAAATCAAGAGTAAACAAAATCTCACAAAACACGAATGAAACCTACTTCTCTATATGATCCATTTTTAAGTATTTATGTCAAGCAAAGGAGAAAAGTTATGAAACCGTGAACCCTCTTCGTAGATTGAACTAGGGGAAGAGAAGTTTTGAATAAAGTGTAGAGGTAGCTTCAAAACACATGATTATAAAGCAACAAGAAAAAAATGTTCTTATTCCACTATACTTTGAGATATATCAGGGACCCATAGTGCTCTGAAATTCTAAGTAACATCCCAATGTACTCCTTGTCCCGTCCCAAAGTTGCTCTCAGAACATTTCACTGGGCACCTATAAATTCAAATCCCCGGCTTAGTCTTGGTGACATCGTCACATCACTCAGAGACAATGTCTACAATAAATTCTGTGATTTAAGCACTCAGAAGAGAGTTATAAGGAGAGTAAAAATGAATAATGAATTGCAAGATAAATTGTTAGGTTAGCAAGATAGCCGAGGAGACATGATGACCCTTTCCACATAATCTATATTTTGCAGATCTCTCAGGTTCGCTGAACAAAGTTAAACTTCACCAACACTACACTTATACAAGTAAACATAGATAGCATTGTAGCATACCTGCTGCAGCCGTGGTAAATCGCTATGTCGTCAATTGCACTCAAAGCAACTCCACCGGTAAGACAAATCAATATAGTGGACACTGCCTTGTGGCCTAATGATTTGGCCTTTCCTTCATCCACAGGCTTTGAGGCACTGCAGTATTCCACATATCATTCGATAAGAACTTCTTACATCAAATCTCAAGAAAAAAGAGCTATTGCACAACACAAGTTGAGCTATATTTGTAATGTTCAAGAGATTGAAGCTACTTGATCTTATTACACATTCTTGCCATTTGTCATCCCAAAAAATATCACAAACTAGATTTCCACTTCATAACTAACTAGTTCACAAAGAGTATCTCAAAGACCAGGACATGAACAATTAAATCCTTAACTTCAATTAAATGGACAAGCTAATTTTATTGGTGACACCTGCAACCTAGAGACCCCCCCCCCCCCCCCCCCCAAAAAAAAAAAAAAAAAAAAAAAAAAAGACAACAGTAAAATTGAACTTCAATAGCAAAATATGGTACAAAAGAAGAGGAGAACCACATGATAACTGGGACTAGTTATTTTAAACACCCAATAAACACAATAACCGAATTGGATCTAAAATACCATACCTTTTCTGGTAACAAGGAACCTCATTTTTCAGATGGGTTCATGGAATATAGGTGATTTCTACTCGATCACATCACATTGATACACATACAAAAAATACTTCCATGAAGATGAAAATTGACAAAGTATCACATATAAGCCATCGGAGATCGCCATATCAGGATATATCAACATAAAAAATCACAATTCTCGAAGAATCACCCCACCACTTCGTCTGCCCACTAAAAACCATCGGGAACAGAAGAATCACGCAAAAGGGTAGAGTCGGCTTGGGCTATCTAATCCCTTTTTCATGGGAAAATCACAGAAATCGTTCGATCCAATTGTGACACATGAAAGCTGATCACAGATTGAAAAGGGATTGACAGTTGAAGCAAGGAAAATTTTGAGATCATAGGGATCAAGAGAAACCCACCTGGAAACTTGGGACACCGGCGAATTCCGTAGAAGAGAGACCAGCCTTCTACCCAGCATCTGTCTGGCCACACTAAACCCTGCTGCAACGAGGGTTGGATTATGCCTGTTCCAGAGAGAAATTATTATCATTTGTTTTTAACATTCTTAAAATTTTCTTTTTAAATCTTTTTTTCTAATAAGGAGAAAATGGTCTACCTGTTTAAGAGAAATTCGGATGAAAATTAGGTTGTATTTTTTTATGTTTATAATCATAAATAGTATAAAATACAGGTGGTAAAATTTTTGGATTTCAAGCAAAAGATGTAACTGAGATTATATTTAATTAAAATATAATTTTATTATATTTTTCTATTCAATTAAAAAAAATTCCGCCAACATTTTTTCCGCAAAAAAAATTGACGCCAAAATAATTTCCGCCAAATAACACTCCTTTCAAGAGAATTTCCACTAAGGTGTGTATCAATTTTTTCTATAAATGTCACCAATATGATATATCTCAATTGTATGTTTTATTACAAAACTTTTTCTCTAAATTATATATTATGACTAAGTATCCGAATATTTTTCATCATATCTTCGATGATACTGACGACTCGGACGATGAAGACTTGGTTCTCTTAGGTATCATATAAGAAGAAGAAAATGCCCTTCAAAGACAACTTATGCGTCGTCGTGGTTCTATTATAGGTCATAGAGTAATTAATCGTGATCGGCACGATGGTACTGAAAGATTATACCGTACGTGACTATTTCTCAGAGAATCCAACATATCCGCCACATCTATTTTGAAGGAGATTTCGCATGTGTCGACCTCTTTTTTGTCGAATCGTGGAAGGGGTAGTCGCTCACAATGACTACTTCCGTCAATGAACTGATGCTGTAGGAATTGATGAATTATCATCTTATTTTGTAGGTAATCAATCCATTCCTAAGATAATAATCGTTTATCAATTGTTTGTCTTATTTTGTTAATATCAATGACGTTCATATTTTATTTTCTTTAAAAAAGGTAACAACTGCAATGAGGCTTGCATATGACCAACCAACTGATTCTATTGATGGGTACGTTCGAATAGGAGAAAGCATTGTGTTGGAATGCTTTAGAAAATTTGTTACTACTATTGTCAATATTTTTGTCCACATTATCTAAGAGCACCAAACAACGATGACGTTGCTAGGCTGTATGCCCTTGGAGAAGAATCTCGGTTCCCTGAAATGTTGGGAAGTATTGATTGTATGCATTGGAAGTGGAAGAATTGTTCTACTGCCTATCACGGACAATATACCCGCCATTGTCATTCTCCAACCATAATTCTTGAAGCCGTGGTCTCTAGTGATCTCTGGATATGGCATGCTTTCTTTGGGATGTCAGGATCACTTAATGACATTAACATACTTGATCGATCTCCGGTTTTTTATGCTTTAGCTACTGGAAATGCACCTCCTATTAATTATTTGATTAATGGGCATAAATATAGAATGAGATATTATCTAGCAGATGATATCTATCCTAGATGTGCTACTTTTGTGAAAACCATTCCATGTCCACAAGGCTTGAAGGATAAGCATTTTGCTAAAATGCAAGAAGGAAGACGTAAAGATGTTGAACGGGCTTTCGGGGTACTCCAAGCTCGTTTTGCTATTATGTGTGGACCAGTTTGATACTGGGATGAAAACACTATCTCAAATATTATGATATTGTGCATAATAATGCATAACTTGATAATCGAGTTTGAAGGAGGCCCTGGTGACATTGAATTTGATGGTGTTGATGATGCAACTTCATTTGGATCGGTTTCAAACGAGTACACAACTGATGTAGCACAAATGTTTCAATGATTATCTCGGATTAAGAGTGGTGAAACTCACTCTCAACTATAGTTGGACCTTATTCAACACTTATGGTAATCACATGGCTCTGAGTAGTTGTTCAATCTATGTTGTTGTTCAATCTATTTTATTGTTCGTTCTTAATTTATGTTGTTCAATCTATGTTATTGTTCAATTTATGTTGTTCTAATTGTAAGATGAGTTCTAATCTTTATTTTCATTGGCATAAATATGATATATAAATTGAAAGCATACAAGATGGTAGCTACAATTATAATCTCATTCTTCGATAAATTTCAGCCTTCAAGTGTTCATAGTAGGCTGCTAAGTTGGATTCCATGTTATTTGTGTCTTTTGAAAGTACTTCCATATCAAGACGTTGCTCAATACGTAACTGATCTTGATGTTGGTTCAATGTTCTTTCATGACGCTCCACCTTCTCCTTTTCACGTTCCGCTCTCTCTTTTTCACGTTCCGCCCTTTGATTCCAAAATTCTGCCGTAAAAGTTGAATTTGACCCCTCGCCAACCTCTTTCCCTTACTTTTTCTTCAACGACTCTTTTGAAGTCTTTCTACCCAATGGGCTTTCCTGATTAGTGGATGGCTTACTATCTTCAACAATATCTGCAATAGAAGCGTTTGCATCATTACTACTTCTTTGCTTCTTGGATGGTAGAGAGGCATGTCATTTTGGACTATCTTTTAATATTTCCTAACAGTGGTGATACTGAAATGACTTGTTCTCATACGTATATAGTTCCAGTGCTTCAGTGAACTGAAAAATTAGACATCGTCAGCATAACACATCTAAACATCTAAAAAACTTCTTGATAATAAATGCGTACCCTTCTTTGCTTATTTTGTCCACTTTGATTAAGTCTTTCAATCCTACTTAAACATCCAATGAATTTTCTATATTGTTTATTAATTTCCAACCAACAAGCTTTGACAGAAACTATAGATTGAGCCACAGTTGCTCTTCCATGATCCTTAATATATTTACAAATTTTCTCGAAGAATCTATTCGATGGTTGATCAATTCCAATAATTACATCTTTGGTTGTATTAAGATATGCAGAACAAATGAGAACATCCTTGCTCTCACTAAAATTTTTCTTTCTTAAACCATCGGCCCTCACTCTCAACATATGGAATGATCAACAGAAGAATCTGATACACTCTCACCAAGCCACACGTCATCACTCATCATGAGTTCTTGGAATGAACCTTCATATTGTGTATAATCTTGCAACAAACCATTGTACAGTGAAAAATTTATCTATTAAATTCAATCATAATATAAATTAAATGAATCAAACAATAATTAACAAATTAAACAATAGTTAAAACAAATTAAATGATAGTTAAAACAAATTAACTATAAAATTAAACAATATATATTTAAAACAATAGTTAAAACAAATTAAATAATAGTTAAAACAAATTAAAATAACAAATTAAAAAATAGTTAAAATAAATTAAATAAAATCACATCCTCCCACGTTGACCTGAAGCGCATCCTCCTCTTTTCCTTCCCCATCCCCCTCTTTTCCCTTCCCTTTCCAAATCGACTGTAAATAAAACCATGCATATCGATTTTGATAGTTGTCGTCGATTGTCGAAGAGGTGTCGTCAGATCTTGGAGTTGTTGCCGGAGTTGGGAGTTATCGTCGATTGTAAGTCTGTATCCGGCCTAAATTTGGTTCTGTAAGTCACAATTTGGTTGTTATGAATTGATTTTACCCAGGTTTATTTGTCTACGTTTTAGAATCTTTATTGTGCTCTCGCGACGTGATTTCTATTTTCTTATTGTTTATCTTTGGAATCTTTACTATGTTTCCCGTGATTTACTACGGATTTTGATTCTGTGGTGGTTCTGTGTTTCTTTTTATGTGTCTCTATTCCATTCTGCAATTCTGTGATGTACTGTTCTGTATTGTTCAACCACAACCCATGATTTTTATGTTTTGTTCTGTGGTTTGTTGATTTTGTGTATTTCCCAGTGATTTTCTTATTGTTCTTTGTTTCTTTTCTGAAGAATATGTCTTGATTTTGTTTTCTCCAATGGCAGTTCAACGGTAAAAAAATATTTCCCACCAATTTTTTCAGCTTTAGCAAAACGGTGGTATATTTGCATCTTGTGTCTGACGGGTTGTATTATACAACCAATTTAACCACCATGGTTAGAGAAGTTGTTGCACCTAGAAAATCTCAGGGGCAGTCTGCATTTAGAACTTTTCAATGACAAACACCAAAGTTCCGAGCCGATCGGGCTGAGACAGCTCCGGCCGGCGGAGAGGACACGGTCGGCTCGGGGGAAGAGTGAAAGGTGCTCTTGAGATGATTTTGATCCGCTCCCAGAGGACCTGAAAGGGAATGGACAAACAGGTTAGAGGGTACCCCGATGTGTGATCTCGGGGAGACGGCTCCGATGTTTAAATTAGCACACGTGTAGAAAATAATTGGCAGCTCCTACGCAGGGTCGCCGGGCAGGTGCCGGCTGAGCAGGGCACTGACCGGCTAATAGGGAAGGATGGCCGTTCAGCGTGAAAGGCCAAACAAGGCAAGGGAGTGGCTAGTCGGACATGGTGACTGGTTAGTCGGTCCGGGAAGGGTGTGCGTCCGGGTAGAGGAACTGGCCGGCTAGCCGGACAGGGTGGTCGGTTAGTCGGGCAGGGTGGCCGATTAGTCGGGCAGGACAAAAAGGAGGCCGGGCAGGATGAACTGCCCGACTAGTTGGGCAAAGACAACTGGCTAGCCGGGCAGGGCTGCATGGGAGTAATCCTACAGGGGCTACTCGGCTAGGAGAGAGAAGAGAGAAGATGGGAAATGAGAGAGAGGGAGAAGGGAATTTATAGGCAAGGGAGGAAGGTTGAATATTTACGGTTTGCCACTGGATCTTCGAAAGGCCCGTTTGAGCTCGTTTGAGATCCGATTGACCAACAGTCAGCGGCCAGACGTTCCTAGAGAAGAGGGGAATCATCCGGGACGGGTTTAGTCGGGTTTGATAGGGGTCAAATGGGTTTGACCTAAGTTTGACCGAGGATCGACCAACGCTCGGGGATGGCTGGACGGTCCAATCTTAGACTCTTTGTCCGCGTGTCCTCAGGGGATATTTTCCCTACATCAGAAGTAATTTTCATCTTCTGGACTATATTTTGGCAGTTAAGCCATATCCATCCTCATTTCCATCTTGCCTTGGAGTTGTCAAAATTTGAGAATGGAAATCAGAATTATATTATTGATACACTCACGTACAGGCTACAGACAATATATATATACAAGCGGAGAATGATCTGACAGTAAATCACGCATAAATGAACTATATCCAAATATAAACAATATTGCCTTTCCATAGATGATTCTTTCCATATTCTCCATATTTATAATATCTCTCTCAATACTCCCCCTCAAGTGGGAGCATGCATGTCAAGAATGCCCAACTTACTGAGATGACATTGAAAAGCTGGACCGTGTAATGGCTTGGTGAATATATCAGCAATTTGTTTTCCAGTTTGCATATAAGTTGTTTCCACTTCTTTTCTTAGAATCTTCTCACGCACGAAGTGACAATGTTAGGATTTGATTGTTTAGGTTTTGATGATGCATGCTTGAATGTTTAGATAGTTAAATGAATGATTTCAGATCCAAGCAAGGTTCAGTTCCAGGCAAGGTTTAGATCCAGGCAAGGTTCAGTTCCAGGCAAGGTTCAGATCTAGGCAAGGTTCAGTTCCAGGCAAGGTTAAGTTTGTTACAACCTGTGGGTGGGCAGGTTGATCAAAACACGAACTCAAGGCAATCACGAAGATCAAAGTAAACAACTCGAGTCACGTACAAATGCGGAACAAAAAAAATCTATTAGTGTTTATACAAACGAAAAGGAATTGAGAAACAAATACACGCCGATGAAAAACTATATGTATGCTATACTGCTCCACTTTGCTCTCACGCACAAGGAGCACCAAACACTGATATTTATACCAGTCAAAACAAATTTAACAAAATCAGGAAAGAATAATCCTCCCGTGATTCTAGCCTAAAACAAAGGATTTGCCTAAACAACCTAGATATATTGAATCTTGACAAAACAAACTGAGGCGACAAGGTCCTAAGGCGGGGCGATGAGATCCGTAGCACTGGCTTGGTCTGGCGATGAGGACAGCAAATACTGGTGGCGACGTCTTCATCTCTAGAACAAACCAAGCTTCATCAAAGACTTCCAAGATCACCAATAGAGTCCACACGTCATAAGGATCATCCCCATATAGGAGATGTCAGGAAACAAACTCAATCTTGGCAGATAAGGTTAGTCGTCACCACGGTCACAAAAGGCTTCCAAAGCCATGGCGACGACCTCCTCTAACTCTCAAATCACGAATCATCAAACCCCCAAATTTGGTTCACAGACTAAGCACAACACGAGAAGCATCATGAAAGTGGCCACACTCGCCACACTTCTCTAATTCTTGAGATATGCACAATTGACGCCACAGGTATAACTAAGACCCTGGCGCCATAGGCAAACCTGTCGCCACGGTGAAGAGCAAACCTGTCGCCACGGTGAAGAGTTGTTCCGTGGCATCGCCTAACATCACAACAAGCATGAGAAGAGGTATCGAGGATGATAAGGCTCAGAAGAGGAAGTGAGAAGGATAGGAAGTGTGTACACCCCTTACCTGGAAGCTACGCTAGTCCAAGCACGATAAATCACCAAGTCAAGGTATCCCGTAGACAATCACATCGTCACCTAAAAACGACATACTGGAAAAATCACTAAAATCATCTAACCACGCCAATCATGCAAAACAATCCCATAAAATCCCTTAATGAAACACCTAGAATGCCTAGGATGCGACTCGGAACGAACGGAAACGAAAACGGAGCGAAACGGAGTGAACTGCTCACAACAGCCCAAATCTGGTCGACCGGTTCTCCGTGTACTGGGAACCCGGTCAGCCGGATCCTCCAAAACAGAGGGCCTGTTGAAAATGCGGTCGGCCGAAAATGGAATCCGGTCAACCGGTTTTCCTGAATCTGCAGAATTACAGAAAAATCGATCGTCCAAAATCAAACTCAAAACACTACTCAATCCAACACTATACTACCCAGAAAACATGCATGAAATGACACCTAAACATGACACTAACGACCCCTAACACAAACCACACAAGGAAACGGCGAATCAACAAAACTAATCATATCTAAGGGTAAAAATCCTTACCACCAATCCCAAAATCAACGCACACGTCTGACGAACGATCCGGACACGTCCTAAATAGCCTCCCTAAACCAATGATCATCAAAAATATGTGCACAAACATCTCCATCAAAATTCGTCCCGTGATAAAAACCTAATCAATGAAAAAGAGTGAAAAAGAAGAGACGAATATCACCCGTGAGACGATGATGCGATCAACGTGTCTCCGCTTGTCAAACCAAGGAGATCACCTCCTCCACTTGTTGCTGGTTGCCGAAATCAAAGAGGGAGGAGAAAGAGAGAGGTGGCATGAGAATGAGGGAGAAGAGGGAAAAAGAAACGGCAAGGGGGAGGAGAAAGGGAAATCAGGGAAATCTTCCTAATTAATTCCTCTCAATCCCTCTTCCAATTAGAAGAGGGGGTACTATGGTAAAATCACACCCATCCCTAAATACAAGAAAGAGAAGGAGAAATTAAAAAGATAGTCGCCATGATTTGAACCCGCGACCTCAAGGATACACAACAATCTTAAACCGCTTTCACAACCGGATGGGCTGGTGTGGAAGTCTTGAGAAAGTAATAACCCAAACCAATTAAAAGCCGAACGAGTTATGTAGAATAACTTAATTCGACTTAAAACCGGAATGGCTTATCACACTCCTGCTACTGCAGCTATCATAACTCTATAGGTGCCTTTCAGCCCTTGATAAAATGTTTGAAGCTGCATCTACACGGGTACGTCATGATGGGGGCAGGCTCGTAGAGCCTCCTTAAAACGATCCCAAGCTTCATAGAGAGACTCAAAATTGTCCTGCACGAAAATCGTGATCGCCTCTCGTAGCATAGCGGTTCTGAGGGGAGAGAAATATTTTAAAAAAAAATTTCAATAAGATCATTCCACGTAGTGATGCTACCAGCCGGCAAGGAGTTCAGCCATGCCCTCGCCTTATCCTTTACGGAGAAAGGAAAAAGGCGTAGGCGGATGGCGTCATCTGATACATTCTGATACTTCACCGTATCACAAATTGTCAGAAAATCAGTAATATGCTGATTTGGGTCTTTCATCGGCAAGCCGTGGAATTGAGCGTGATTCTGGACAAGTTGGATCGTGGAACCCTTTAACTCAAAATTTATCACCGCCACAATTGGATGACCACTACTGGTCGAATCCCCTCCAAAGTAGGAAAACCATAGTCAGCCAGTGGGCGTGCGGCATTATTAGCAGCGTTCCCTTCGTCTGCCATTGAGATAGTAGGAAAATTGGATTGCTTACTTTGCTTTCTAAGGCGTCTAGCAGTCTTTTCGATCTCAGGATCTAGTTGAAGGATTGATTCCTTACTAGATCTTGTGATCATGCACAGATAGCAACGGCTTCTTTTTCGGCAGAACTACAAAACAAATACCAACTTTCTGGCACGAGGGAAACAAAGAATAAAACAAAAATAAGAACTTCACTGGAATTTTAAAATCAATGAAATGACAAAACTATTACCCAAGAGGATTCCCTGGCAACGGCGCCAAAAACTTGACGTGTGATAGACAGCAAGTATACTGCCACGTCGCGTAATAGTAAAAGATATCGATCCACAGGGAATCTCTGTAACAGTGATAGTCAATTCTTTGATTCTTAAAACAATGAAGTGGAGACGGAAATGAGTTTAAAATGATTAAGACTGGAAGTTAAATGCCGGTATTTAAAGTGCGAATTCTCAAGTCACAACCTCCACGACAAGTGCCACT
>JAOWBR010011676.1:0-16648 GCA_028571145.1 Dionaea muscipula
TATAGAAACCCGAGTATATTTGGGCACAATCAACCCTACCGTAACCCGAGAGGTTAATGCAGTCATTTCTTATTACATTTTGAACATATCCAACGGTTGGATCGTCCAAAATTATTTCGGATACGGTACTTCCTTTATAGTGTCAAAATCGGTCTAAAATGGCCCGAAAAACATCCGCATGGAGCCCTTTCCAATATTTTTTTTCGATTCTGAGGATGGATCCCCGCTTAAAATCACATTTTCTACGCATCCATCATTTCGGATCGATTTAAAACAATCTAGAAAAAAAGGGTGTCAAAAAAGGTGTTAAAAAGGATGTTCATATAGCTCTCCCGTGTGTATATATATATATATATATATATGATCTTTTAATTTGCACATGCACATTACTTATATGAGTCCAAATATGTGCTTAAAGGTCCACGCGGTGAAGGAAAGAGGCATGAATCTCTTGCAGTCATAAATGGATGTAGGGTCTAAAAAGACAACTTATCCATACATGTAGGGTCTAAAAAGACAACTCTCATAAATTACGACTCACCACGGTTCAACTCATGACCTAACACACAACTTTTTTTTAAAAAGGAAATTGTTATTGGTAAATAATTGAAGGACTTTGGGATGGGCATCTTGTGATTTGGCAGGGTTTTTGTTGCCCACGTGGCTCGATTTTTTATATGGTCCACGTGTTTGGTTTTTTGTCATCTCTTTGGGAGAATCAGAAATGACTCCATTCATCAGAGATGCGGGTTTTTCTTTTTGTCTCCTCCTCTTTCTTTATATTGATATAATCTCTCGATTGAATCAATATATTTTCTCTTGACTGATAAAAAAATAATAATTGAAGGACTCCAATTATTTATCGGTAACAATTTCTTTTTCAAAAGAAATTGTATGTTGGGTCGTTAGTTGAGTTGGGATGAGTAACTAACAAGTCTCATACTGTTAGCTCGTTTGTGGAATGGGCAACCAGGATAGGACTATTTATCCTAGATGAGACCCAATCTAAGGTTTGGTTACTCCAATTGCGAGATAGCTCTTTTCCCACAAAAGTGTGAAATTGGCAAATATCATGTGGGTGATATTACTGATCCTATAGTTTTGGGATAAACCCAACCGTCCCCGCCACTGACCACCGTCGGCACTGTCAGCCGTCGCCGACTGCCAGTCACCTTCGCGATCGGTTCCCCGCCATCCTCGCCGTTTTTCAGTAACTTTATTCGATTATTTTATCTACAAAATAAACAAATTTAAAAAAATAACATATGAGATAATTAATCCACCATACTATCCCATCATTTATAATTTGACTCTTTATCCCCATTATTAATTATTCTTTATTTTCCAATCCCCAAATCAAACCGACCTTAGTTTATTAGCTCGTTGTGTCACAAACTTTGTTAATTATCACCAAACCAGTAATGTCAACAGTAATGGTGTACACAAATAAGTCTCTGTAAACATACACAAGTATTTGTTTATATATATGCGGCAGGTTCATCAGCTACAGCTAGTGAACTGAACCATTTGAGCCAAAGCTCCAATTAAACCTGCTGCATCCTTTTTTGTTGAAAGTCCACACCCGTGAGCTAAGTCCACTATATATATATTATTCAAATTTCATGCTTTAAATATGATTAATTTCATAAGTTTTAGATCACTTGTTACTAACTCAATTGGGAAAAAAACAAAACATTTGATGGGGGGAGATAAGAGAGGCCAATTAAAAAGAGCGATATATTCTTTTCTATCAATCAATTGGAGCTCCAATACAAGATGGACCACTTCAACGTTAATTTGTCCAATACAAGATGGGGACTTCGATTTGAACTGCATGTACGAGTCTCACCCACAACCATCCGATTTGATCAAATCTATGACTGAGATTGGACGACAATGGGTGAATAGTGAAACGAATAATATATAAGTGAATAGTTGGTATATAAATAATAGAATGAATAGTAATCCAAAATTAAATTTCGGTCATATATTGATTTGGTCAAATCGAACGGTTATGAATGAGAGTTCAAATGGGAATCTTATTAACGGGTCCCATGTATTATAATATATATATAGCAATCTTTGTAAAATGTCAACCATGTATATGAAATCCCACGAGTCACACATTTTCCCTTTCCCCACTATAAATAACACGGAAACAATATCTACGTATCTTCAAGGCCGGGAATTAGGAATTATATTAATTAAGTGAAAGCTCGAAACCAAGTAGTACCATGGCAGATGAGCTCATCCAAGCTGCAGCTGGGATATGTGATGGTGGATCATGGTGGAGTAACCCCAACCCCATGCTCGGCTTCTTCTCAGGTGGCTGTGGTCTACCCTCCTCACCTTGCACGGCTGCCCTAGACATGAGCTGTGATTTCGGATGGCTGAATGAGATCAAGGACAAGCAGCCACTAGCAGCGGCTGCCTATTACTTCTGCGACCTGGAAGCCATTTCAGTCATTGATGATAGCTCTGTGATAACAACGCATGGAACCCATCATCCTCTTCCTCCTCCTTCTCCATCGCTGCTGCTGCCACCGCCACAGCAGCTTGAGTCCGGTGGTGCTTGTGGCAGCGCGGCCGTCGTGGATTCCTCCTTGGAGATGATGGGGTTTGGCCTATCTCCTTCTTCCTCATCCACAGATTGGAATCAACAAACTTTCATGTAAGCTTTTTCTTTTCTGTAATTAATTTGTGACTACTTTACCAATTCCACAAAGTTAATTTGTGGATTTTTTTATTTTATTTTATTTTTGTTGCTCTAATTTGGCATTCACTTTTCCTTGAAACATAGCTTTTGAGTTTTGACACTTGGGTTCTAAAAAAAAAAAGAAAATTGTAATTCAATCAAACTAATTTTTCATGCATGTGATCATTTGATTTCATCTTATATATGGGCTAAAGCATATAATTGAAATTGTAATTTAACTTGTTTCATATATATATGATATGATTAATTCTTGTATTTTTTCTTCTTCTTGTATATAGTGGAGGAGATGAGGCTAGAAATGAAAAAAGGAATCATGAGTACTACTCCACCTTCATCCAGAAGGATTGGATGATCACATCAAAGGATGATCAGTACTTCACCAGCTGTGGCATGAAGAATTCCGGCAACAGCTCCATGGACTCGACCACCAGTACTAAATGTGACGGCCACAGTGGCTTAAGCCCGCCGGCGGCTGCAGCCACCTCCTCATCATCATATGCCCTCATGATCCAAAGTCTACTGATTGAGCCAGATATTGATGATGATGATGGGCAACTTCATCAGCCTCAAGAGGTCTCATCACTGCTCTTTGAGGACTATCAAAGAATACTGCGTTACGACTCTAATGATCCTTTGCATAGGGCTTCTCAACAACTTGATGATCATAGCTCTGATATGCTTCTCAGCCCGGCCTTGATCACTGACAGCTACTTGATCAATACCTCATTGATTGATAATAATAATACGACTGCGGGTAATTCTTTGATCGATGATCCACGGGGAATCGTACTAAATACTTCATTATCATCGTCGTCTTCAACTGCACAAACAACATTCAATCATAATCAGAGACCACACAGTCCAAATCTCAAGGCAAAGTTAATTGAGATATATACATGCATGTATATATATATATATATATATATATATATGAAGAAATTACGTAGACTTTATGTGCAAGCATCTGTATGTATGTTGGCATCCACTATTTGAATGTATATATATAGCTAGGGTTTTGAAGCTCAAAACTTACTTCTTATGTTTTCGATTGATATATATATACATGATTTTTGCAGAAGAAAAATACTGAAAAAGTTCGTGGTTTGGGATCGAATATCACCACGGACAGCAAGAACAATGAGCCTTCATTCAAGAAACCACGAATCGAGACACCATCACCATTGCCGACTTTCAAGGTATATATATATATATGCATATACACACACATATATATATACTTGGCGCTCGATCGCTTAGGCGGATTAATTTCAGTGGTTGCTTATACGTTCTATATATATAGGTTCGGAAAGAGAAGCTGGGGGATAGAATAACTGCACTTCAGCAGCTGGTTTCACCTTTTGGAAAGGTAGAGTTTCTCTTTTTCTTTTTGCTAACAGCACATATGATATATATATATAGCAGAAATGCTCTTTAGATTTATATGAATATGGTACACTTTATTCAAGTGCTTGTTATAATTCGTTGCAGACGGATACCGCATCGGTTCTTCATGAAGCAATCGAATACATCAAGTTCCTACATGATCAAGTCAATGTATGCATATATAACACATCCATCTTTTTAGAAACCCTAAGTTCTATATATTAATTTGCTGGTGTATATATATATATATATATCTATATATGTATATGATCATATGCATATGTATGGCTTATAATTCCAAACTTGTTCATAGTAATTGGTAACTAAATATGCAACATATATATGCACACGCATATATGTGTGAGCGAGCATATAATGCATGCTAAGAAACAATATAATTCTTTTTAATATATATTTTGGTAGATTAAGTTCCTGAATAATGCGTACTACAATCATAAAATAATATATAGGTACTACAATCACTAGTACTACTTCCGATCCCCAACCCGCTGAATGAGCAAGTAAGTGCATGCAACATGATTTTGTTTATTAATTTTCAGGGCTTGAGCACTCAACATCTGACAAATGGAGCACCTATGCAACATCAACAGGTAATTATAATATGCAGTAGCTAGCTTAACTCGTAAAAAAAGAAAAAAATATCAACAATCTAAAATTTTAAAAAATTAAAAAACCATCCTCATCCCCACCTCCATCGCCACTCTCACCTTTCTTGATATGATATTTATATTATCTACATTTTAAAATTCTGTTCTACTTTGTATATTAAAATTAATATAGATATAGATAGCTTTTGATTGATTAATTCCCTAGCTTTTGTGCATATATTTCTCAGGAAAATAATACTCAAGTGAGCCAACAAGATCTATCAAGCAAGGGATTGTGTTTGGTGCCCATATCATTCACCTTTCCAGTTGCCCATGAAACCCCAGTTGATTTTTGGACACCCACATTTGGACTACCACCAACACCATTCAGGTAGCTAGCAAGCTAGCTAGATAGATCAGCAATATCATACATTATAATTATATTATTAGTTTGAAATGAAAACTAGCTTAATTAATTGCTAGCTAGAAGCTGAGCTGGTTCCTGTATACAAGATATATGATCAATTAATTAAGGCAGTGTTTGTTTGGAAGAAATGAAAAAAGAATAAAATGAAGGGCAAAAAAGTTGCTACTTAATTTCATTCCAACCAAACAAACACAACCTTAATTAGTACTGGCTAGCCAGTAGCCAGCCCAGGTCTGCATATCCATGTTTTTCACTGTGATTGTACACGTTGCAGCCTTCATTTTTTTAATTTTTTTTTTAATTTTTTGCAATTTTTTTTTTGTGAATGGTTACCCGAACGGGTAATGGATTACCCGAAAACCGTTCGGGTAATACCGAACCGATCCGAACGGGTAATGATTCGATTATGGTTTTGGTTTTGATTTTCAATTTCGGGTATGATTTTGGTAATACCCGAATCGAACCGATCCATTGTAATCCCTAAAAGGTAGGATGATGATGAGAGACTAGGAAAAGAGGAAAAGTAAAAAAGGTAAAAGCCAAAGCTGGTTCCCTTCAATGTGTTTGTAGGCCAGCTAGTAGTCTTGCTACCTTTTGTTTTCAGGAGCAGATATATGGCTGGGTCTTTGTATGTTGTAACATTAATTAGGGGTTAACATATTTTTGTTGTAATAATTAATATGCTAATTAAAGGTATCTCCGGAATACCTCTTAATTGATGCTTAATTATCAATAAATTCTTTAGTTTAAAAAACTTTGAAGTTTTAAATGATAGATTGATTCTGTATTAATTAAGATCAACTTATGATATGTGAGTATTTATAACCAACTAACTTTGACTACTTATAAGCCTTGAGTTCTGTGTGCGTAGATGATTAGTTAACGAGGCCAATTTAATTGGGTTGTTTCGGATTATTTTGATACGCTTTACATGGACCTATTATTTTTGATGTAATATCCTCTATTATATCAATAATAATTTTCTTTACTAATAATAAAAAAAAAAAAATCATATTTTCACTTTATTCTTATTGAAGCAGGTTACCAGACACTTCGACAGGTCGATGCATAACAGGCCCAAGGCATATGCCAAAGAGGCTACTGCCTTGGGCACCCAGAAGTAGAAAAAAAATGGGATCCCAAAATTAGAAAAAAAAATTGGGGCCCTAAAATTAGAAAAAATTTGAAACTGGTCTTAAATTTGGGGAAAAAAAAAAATTAAGCCCAAAAATGTATAAAAATTATCGCCTAACAAATAAATATATTTATTGGGTCTCCAAATTAGATAAATTTTTTTAGGCTCCCAATTTTTTAATCCCAAGATTATTTTACAAAAGAAAATTATGATTTCTTCATCTCTATCGGCCATTAACTTCGTTACCGATTTGAGATTTGTTCATTCTCACATCTCGACCGGTCATGAACTTCGATTTGAGACTTCTTCATCTCTCATATTTTGTTATCGGACTAATTATTAATTTCATTGTCAATTTTGAAATTCTTGTTAGGATATATATAGTATGTACCTAGCGAAAATTTAAAATTTTTATACCGGATCTAATCCAGGTCATGTCATATACATAGTTATAAATCGAAATGAGTACCTATTTAGCGCGTATAGCGGACAGATTGAGAACTTGATCTAAGGCGAGGATGATAGATGCCCACGTGTTCGCCCTCTAACTTTGATCCACATGACTCGTTCGTCATCGATCTCCTTCTACGACTCTTCGTAGATCCGGTTAGGGTTCTTGGTTAGGGTTCTTGGATGAGAAACGTTTACCCTCCTCTTTCTTTCTTGTGGGCGGCGGCAAGGAGGCAGCATAGAGGAATCTGATTCATCTCCGCTAGGTTAATCGAAAACATTACCCATTCATAATAGGCGTAGCTTAAATGAACCCACTTAGCTTGTTTATCTATTAAACACCGTTAATAGATAATTAGCTATTTTTTTTTTTTTTTTTGATCAATAAAAAACTTCATTGAATAAACAAGGTGATTACATCAATGAAGTGGGGTGAGAATGGACGCGTCTACATGATACGAGGTAACCCAACAACGTTGGCACCCAACGTATCAATCAAGACTAATGCGCCGACAAACCCACAAAAACAAAAGCCCAACATGATACAATTGAAAATACTCCTACACAAACAACTCAATTAGGCGAAACACCCACAAAAAAAACCCCAAACCTGCATACTGTCAGCTGCCAATCCTCCTAAGCTCAAAATATGCAGAAAACCGTAACACCAACCCATGGGCCAGTGAAGACCACACAAGGCCTTCCACAAAAAAGCTGGTGGGAATATGCTCCAAATAGAAAGCAAGTCAGGCATCTCTATCACCAGACCGCAGAGCTGAAGCAAAAGCACTCCCATGGATAACAGATAGGAACACAGTCATGCAAACACCATGCGACAGAACCAGCAAGATCAACAATGGAGGACACGGACTAAGAGCTGCTCCGCATCAACTGGAAGCAATATGTACATACCTCTCCTATCTTCCCCTTCAAGCCTCTCATGATTTGTACCCCTCCAGCTACGCCATACATTAATCAGCAAATACCTCCACCGGAGCCGAAATAAAAATCAAACAACAACATACAGGCTTCATATCACCAAGCAGCAGGAAGCATGAAGACTGGAGAACAGGAGGGAAAAGCAATCCAATCAGAACTAGTGTACCTAACCAGTAAACTACATGAAGAAGATCCACCCCACATATGGACAGCACAAAATCTGCTCTCATAAAAAATCATATGAAGCGGGCCATCAAAAAAAGCAAAAACTTTAAATCCGGATCGTTGAATACATCCTCATGACGATGCAAGGCCACTAAAACCAATCAGGAATGAACCAAGGAGACGCAGCCAGAGAAAACAACATCTGCCCATATGACATCAAGTCATGCCAAACTGCCGAAGCACGAGACCAGAACATAACCACCAGGATACACCCCCAACCACACACCCACCTCCTCATCCACCTATCTCCCTACCCAAAAACCTCCTACCCGTGAGCGACCCCCAATGGCACCCTCGCACTCAAAAGAACCCCACACCACACCCAGCCAATCCACCCTCACCGTACCCAAAAAAACAGAAAAAAAACTTGCCATGAAACCCCATCAATATCTCCCTCACGCTCAGAAGCAAGCATAAGCACCCAGTCTCCCAATCCCACCCCAGGAAAAAACACTACAGTTAAAATTAAACACTAAAGCACCAAGCATGTACTCCAAGATGTCGCATAGGCCTAAGCCCAATAAATAACCTGCAGCAAACAAATGAGTGACCCAGAAGACGTGCAAGATAACCTCACAGTCACTCAAAGAACAGTATGAATAACCTCACAGTCACTCCCAAACAAGAACTCTCAAAGAGGAAGTCTAGCGCAGAAAGGAATACAAGCCACCGAGGAAACATCATCTGCCAAGGGTGCGACCACCAATGGAATGAACTGCAAAGCTGTACGAGAACCCATCAACACCACGACATCCCTGCAAGCACCCTGTCTTAGTTACTCCCCTGATGTACACTTTGTAAGTTCAGCAAAAGGTCGATGAAACTATGCTGACAACGAGCATTCTTTGATATGAACCAAAAAACGCATTTAAATTTTATCAGGTCCACGAGCTGCTCCCAACCTGGAAGAGTATTAGAAAACCTAGCTGCATTTCTTACTTTCCACACGAACCAAAAAATCGCATCCGGAATTGCATTCCACAGCGGCCGCATCACCTTCCGGATCCTAAACCCGGGCCAGCATGCTAACAGATCCACCAATGTCCCGGGGATAACCCAACTAAAACCCCACCATGAAACACATCTAGCCCAGATAATCCAAACTTCCTTGCAGTGAAGCAACAAATGATCCAAAGTTTCCTCTGCCTGCCTGCAGAAAACACAATTTTCCCCGTCCGGAACCAAACCCCACCTAACCAACCTTGCAGCTGTATTTACCCGTCCATGCCAAGCAAGCCAACCAAAGACCTGTACTCTGGGGGGTACAATATTGTGCCAAACAATGTCTAATCCAGTTGGCAATCTATCCGGATCCCCCATTACCCAATTATAAGCTTGATTTACTGAAAAAACCGCTGTAGGACTACCCGACCATTGGACCACATCCGCCGACTCGCTGAACCTAGGAACCCGGCCCACCGATTCCAACAATGCTGCCAAGAGAGCTTGGTGTTGTGATCGGAGTTCCCCCCTAAAACCTAAATCCCACACCAACACCCCCGAATCATTTCTCACGCAGGATGCCAGAGTTGCGTCTCCATCCATAGAATAACGAAACAACCTTGGAAACACCTCCTTTAACGGACGTCGCCCAGCCCACACATCATGCCAGAATCTGATAGCCTCACCATTTCCCACTTTCAGAGACAGATTAAATGAAAAAAACTCCCACATGCGCGGACACCTCCACCTAACGTCCATTATATCTTGCCATATCCTCGAGAATTCGCCCCTGCGCGCCGCCTGTGGAAACCAACCTTTCCCGTCAAGGTTATAAACAGCACATATAACTTTATGCCACAAGGAGAATCGATCCCTACCAAACTTCCACCACCATTTCATCAGTAATCCCTCATTCAGCAGCCTCAAATCCTTGGCTCCCAAACCACCAGAAGTTCTGCCCTTCATTACATCTATCCATCGGATTAGATGCATCTTCTTCCTGTCCTCCGAGTCACCCCAAAGGAAACGAGCCCGTAACTTGTTTATTTCCTTTATAACCCCCTCGGGAACTCTAAACAGAGACATATAGTAAATTGGAAGACTGTTTAACACAGACTTGATCAGAACAAGCCTACCAGCCAAAGACAGGTACCGCCTTTTCCAAGATGCCAGTCGTTTCTTACATCGATCGATTACAGGTTTCCATGTTCTAACCAGCCTTGGATTAGCCCCTAATGGTATACCCAGATACCTAAATGGTAACGGTTGGACCTTGCATTGCAAAACTTGTGCGAGGAGCTCGATTCTATCCTTCGGCACCCCCACGCCGCATACCGCACTCTTATGGAAGTTAACCCGCAACCCTGACATGATCTCAAAACACTTTAGAATCATTCTAAAATTCTGTACCTCCTGCCTGTCATCCTCGCAGAACAAGATTGTGTCATCAGCGAATTGCAAGTGTGTTATCCTCAGGTTCCCTGCACCAACTCTTAGCCCCTTCACCAGCCCCAACTCCTGGGCTTTCTTAATCATCCAATTCAGTCCCTCGGCCGCAATAAGAAACAAGAAAGGCGATAGGGGATCACCTTGACACAATCCCCTGCTCATTTTAACGATCCCAGAAGGGGACCCGTTGACCAGCACAGAGAAGGAAGCAGTTTCGATACAAGCACTAATCCAGCTTCTCCATCTCTCCCCAAATCCCATCAACTTCATCATATTAATAATATACCTCCAATTAACACTATCGTAAGCCTTCTCGAAGTCCAACTTCACAATAACACCTGACCTCTTCCTTACTTGGAGCCAATTAATAACCTCACTTGCAATTAGTACCCCATCAGTAATATTCCGATTACCCACAAATGCTGCTTGGACCTCCCCTATCACCAGATGAATGCACTTTTTAATCCTTGTAGCAAGTGTCTTAGCTAAAATTTTGTACACGCTGCCAATAAGACTGATTGGTCTAAAATCATTCAGGGAGGTAGAGTTTTCTCCCTTCGGTATCAATGAGATGAACGAGGTCCTCAAACCACTGGTGATCTTTGCATTCTCGTAGAATTCCTTGAAAAAATCGCCAATATCCGGATTAACCAGATCCCAACACTTCTTGAAGAATGCTAAATTAAATCCATCCGGTCCCGGTGCTTTATTCCCGTCACAACTCTGAACTGCTTTCCAAATCTCATCCATCGAGAACTCGTGTTCCAAATTCGCAGCTACCTTTTCATCCAGCCTGTTGCCCAGTGCCACCACAAAACCTGGTCTAGAAACCCACTGTTCCTGGAAAACATTTTCGAAAAAAATCCGAACCCCATCCTTCATTTCCTGAGATTCCCTGGAAAGTCGACCACCAAGCTCCACCGAGTCCAGGAGATTAACATTGCGTCTGAAAGTCGCTATCATCTGGAAAAACCTGGTATTTTTGTCGCCATCCATATACCATTTTACCCTCGACTTCTGATACCACAAACGCTCTAACTGCCTTAAAAGCTTCTCCCTTTCCTTCTTGAGCCCGAGATTACATTGCACTTCTGAGTCGGTAAGTCTTCTAGATTCAGCCACCATTTCCCACTCATGAAGCTTTTCCTCTGTCTGCTTAAGTTTCTCCTCCACATTCCCGAACACTTCTAAATTCCAGCCTTTCAAACAAGATCTGAGGAGTTGCAGTTTTTTGAATATCCGAAATCCTGCCCACCCATGGATCTCATTCTTTTGCCAGCACTCCGCAACCACATTCCTAAACTGATCATGCGTCAACCATGAATTAATGAAACGGAATGGTCTAGGTCCCCAATCTCTATCTTCCTTTGTCAGCAAAACCGGACAATGATCTGAGTAAAGCCTAGGGAGGCCCTATTGTTGACATTCAAACTTCATAACCCACTCCGAATGCACGAGGAATCTGTCCAGTCTGCTCCAGCGCTCACCATCATCCGAGCTACTCCACGTGAACTTCCTTCCTAATAGTGGCAGATCCACCAATTCCATTAACTCAATGAAATCGTTAAACTCTCTCATTGACTGCTCTCTCCTTGAACATCCCTGTCTTTCGCTAATTCGTCTGATTTCATTGAAGTCTCCGCCGATACACCATGGTTTTGGGAAGAGCCCCTGCCACCCTTCAATAATACTCCACAGCTTCCGTCTCCCACCCGGTGAACACGGGGCGTACACATTAATGATCGAGCACTCATAGTTACCCCAAACCTTCCCAGCTATCAGCATAGCAGATCTACTACCCACACAACAGGACATAGAAAATACCTTAGGATTCCATATGCACAACAAACCCCCAGAATGCCCATCTGCCGCGATATCCATAAAATCAAAGTCGCCCCCATGCCATACTGAACCCACCCATTGCCTATCCACACTGTTCTTCTTCGTTTCCTGTAAGAGGACCATATCCAGCTTCCTTTCAGAGATTAGTTTTCTAACCTTTCTTCTCTTCTCTGCTCCCCCAATCCCTCTCACATTCCAGGATAAAATCTTCATAGAGAACTTAATTTAGCTCAGTGCTCCCCTGCCCTGGGTATTATTACCCATCCTGCTGCACCCCTCTGCTAGCCCCGCCATGCATCCCGGCTATCCTCTCGACCACCGACAAGTCCGGTTCATTTGACACAAGACCTAATGCCTTCCCAAAACGCCACAGGTTCTCTGCCATATCAAGAGATTCAACTCCTTGCTCCACCTGTCCGCAATCACGAAGACAATTAGCACTTGCAGCTACTTGCATCACCTTTTTGACTACCACAGCTTGTTTTCGGGGTCGACCCCTCTTCCTTTTCTTCGCAACATTAGCTTCTTCACTGAAGTTTTCAGACAATCTGATATCTTGGCAGCTCTCCGTCTGACCCTCACCGATTCCCGATGCTTGCACTCTGGGCCCAATGAACGTACTTATCCTACTCGGGCTGAAAGAGGGATTAAGATGAGTCTGCAAGTCCAACCCCCCACCATGAGGCCCAGAAGATAACGGCCCCACACCCGGGCTCAAGACCACTTCAAGGTTAATTCCATTCGAATTCAGAATTGGGCCATCCACATGGCCCACATACTGCTGAGAATCGGGTCTGCTCCCCTGTGCCGTACAAAAAGGAACCAAAACGCCGTCCGTATTTTTCTTACCAGGTAGATCGTCATGCTCAGCCTCATGAGCCACCAGGGAGTCCGTTCCCGCCGACAACACAAAACCCCTCATCTCCTCTTCCCCAAGGTTCCGTGTGGTCCCCTCGACTTCCATACCATTAACAGTGGCTGCTGGTATTTCCGCGATTAATAATCTTGAATTATCTTCCCCGTTCTCCGAGGATCTGTTAATACTGCAGTCTTCCACGTCATCATCGCTGTCGTTCGTGCCCTCTGACCGTGGCTGTTCATCTTCTCTGCGATGGCAAACGCAGCTACAGGTAAAATTTGTGTTCGAAATGAAAGTCGCTTGTTCTTCAGCTACCCTGATCTCAAAGGATTTCCACCCGACAACCAGCTTCATCTTCTGAATAATCAAAGAGGGGCAGCACGTGGAAATCTTAATCTTCGCCACATCGCACCTAATGCATTTCAATGTATCCTCATCTATTTGTATAACCTCGCCCCAATGCTGTCCAATGGCTATGAACGTGCTCGCATTCCACGCATGCACTGGGACCCCATAGCAGTTCAGCCAGACTTCGCGTTCAAAGTTACACTGTACATCCACTGACCAAGGCTCTACTGAGGCAAACCAATATGATTGATCATCCTTATGACTATTAATGAAGGAGCTCATCCTTTCCTGTGATGGAAGGGTAATGAGAAGCCTCTTACCCCCTAACCTTCTCACATTAATGTCACAACTTTCCTGATCAACAAAGGAATCTATCATGACTTCAGTTGTACGACTGTCTCGGAGAGTCGCTACGACGCTTCTATATAACCACCCATTACCGCCGCATGCTCCTCTCACCACAGGTATAGCGTCCGCTGATGACCCGCCATGTTTTGCTATGTTGACCGAGGGCTCCCTATAGTTTGAAGTTACGCTGTCATTGCCCACAACTCTGTGAGGAGGAATCCCCCCAATAGCACTCCTACCTTTGCCGCCCATCGCATTTCTGTCAACTTTCTTCCTATGCATCCTATCAAACTCAGCTATCTTCACTTTTATTTGTTTGTCTTCAATCCATAGTCCATTCGTTTTCTGAATCGCCGTTTCTGCAGATGCCAAACAGTTAAAACGGACGAATCCGAAGACCCTCCCTGCCTTGCTTCTTCTCCTCGGGATAAAAGCATCCATGACAACTCCAAACTTGGAGAACAGCTTCTTCATTTCCAAATGCCCCAGTCCTTCCGGTAAATCATCGACAAACAGTGTGATCCATCTGTCAGCAGAACGTGAAACGGATAGATGCCCTCTGTAGTTCCTTCGGAGTACTGGCCTCCATCCCCCGGGGTCTGCAACCCTCCTAGCGCTAGACTCTCTCTCTCTAGACATGCCCTCTCTCTCTCCCTAGCTCACCGCTACCGAGAAAAATATTATATAATATTATATGGAACAGATTAAGTGTGCAGTATACTGTATACACATACATATTCATAATTCGTATATCAGAGCGACTTGGGCAGTACTGGCTTCATTTATGCACATATTTTTGCTGTACATATTTGAGCGAGAATGACATCTAAAACATATAGCATATGTGTGACATACACGATCAAACAAAGACGTAACTTAACTTATTGGTACTTATGCAACTGGATAAGAGGCCATCATTGCAATCCCACACATTCCCTCCTTGTTACGTACATCCCTAGCCAACAACATGTATCCATCCTCGCCCCATGAAGTTCCCCAGGAGTTCTTTAAAAGCCAATATTTCATCCCATTTTTCGTCGTTCCATATCCAATTGCGGTGACCGCATGATCAAGGCTTGTGCCGCAAGACGATTCTCCATGGAAGATACCTGAAGAGTAGAATTGGAAGTTAAAGTCGCCACCATCTACGGCGACTGAAACCGGTTGATGAGCCACCGCCACTTTGAGAGCGGCCTCGTCGTTGGCGGTGACATCTACGTACCCTTTAACCGAGGCGGCATGGCGAGCTGCCCTCTTGGTGTTGCAGGTATCGTTTAACCCAACGTACGGGTAGCTGGCCTCAGTGGCGAGGCCTCCGTTCTTCTTGACGAAAGTGAAGGCATTGTCCATTAGGCCACCTTCACAACCATAGTCACCATTGTTCACGTCGCAGTCTATTAGTTCTTGCTCCGAAAGTGAAATCAATTTCCCAGTTTTGATCTTAGTTATTCCTTCAACTGCAGCCACCGCTGAGAATGCCCAGCAAGATCCTATGTATATATATAATTAGTTTCAAATAAGCATAAGTGCACTTTTATGAGCCATTGGATTTGGGAAATCAAAGGTTGAGATTGAATACTGTTAGTAGTAGGTGAATAGTGAGACAGTGCACTGTTCATCTCATATTGAATCTTGACCTTTGATTTGTAGATCTAATGGCCCAAAAAAGTCCACTTTAGATGTCCGCATTTGAAGGAGACGGTATATATATGTATGTATGTATGTATGGAAAATTAAAGAGAAGACGTTGGAGACAGTTAACCGAGCTATTTAGATATATATATATAATTTAATAGCTCTTACCGCAGTCACCTTGATCCTTGATTGGCGTAACAGCGCCCTTTCTTCTCCAGTCTACTGTGCGAGACAGAGTCGTAGTACGGTTTTCATATTTGGAAGATGTTGACGTTGACCTTGACTTAGACAACTCCAGGGAGTACCAATATTGCCCCTTGAAACCGGTATGAGAAGCTCGAAACTCCTCGTTACTTATATCAGTAAAAGCGTTAGCAGATAGCGTAAATCCTTTGTTTATTTTATTAGTAGATTCTATACGCTTCACATTCTCGGTAAATATCTTGAACCTCGTCTCCTTTACATCTTTGTTCTTGTAAACACGACCATACCGAGTCATCCACTGCTCATGCTGCTTTTCTCTCATGGATAGGTCGTCAATGTCGGAGCCAAGAGGGCGAGACGACGATGAGCCTTGGGGAGTGAAGTGTCCGAGGACCAAAAGGAGAATTAGTGCCAAGCACATGAATTGGCAATGTTGGTTAACAAAAGCCATGCTTAATTGCTTATGCTTAATTAACTAAACTATATATTATGTCTGAGAGTACGTACTTGAGCAAATTGAGGTGGGTGAGGTTTTTTTATAGTGTCTTTTGCTTTGTCTTGATATGTAATATTGTAGTGATGGACCTTGCTATATATATGTAGTATGTACATAGTTGCGTGCCTTGGAAAATTTTCTGACTGAGACTCCCTTGATCTTCATTCGACCACTCTATCATGTCTTATCCTATATATAGTGTAGCATGTTATCGAACAAGAAAGAGCTAGAGAACTACAAGCAATTCAAAATTTTAAATTTCACTTACAAGAAATTAAGACGAGAAACATTTAATTGATCCCAAAACACAATCTGTATATATAATTCAACGATCCTGATCCAAATAAAAAGTTTATTGCAAGAATAATTTGGTAATGCCATTAAAAAATTTCCATTGTCGTTTCAGCTATATATATATATTAGCAATTATCCGTGCCTTCGGCACGATAAGCACTCCATTTTCGCAAAATAAAAATTATCGAAAAAATATATACTAATAACTCTTTCAAAAAATTCAACGAAAAAATAAAAAAATAAATCATAAAATAATATTAAAAATTCAAAATTATTGTATTAATATTAGTCTTATTGGGAGTATCTCAGCATTTTAAAAAATTGGACTATAATATTATATAATTTTTA
>JAOWBR010011787.1:0-16648 GCA_028571145.1 Dionaea muscipula
AAATCAATGGATGAAAAATCATGATTTCTCTCCATGTTCTTAAACCAAGATTTTTAGCTTGCTTGAAATCCATTTTATCATTCATGAGCATCATTTAAAGGCTGCTACACATTAAACTATAAATAGACAACATGTCTAGGTCCTTCCCATGCTTTTATCTCAGCCCAAGCACAAATCCATATGGTGAAAAAACCATAAAAACATGAAAATCGCACGTTCTTTAACTATAACTTAAAATACCATTTAAGTCCATTCTATAATCATCAAATCGCCAAAGTCAAGCTAAATTCTCACCTCTGGAAGTCTGTAATGGAAGTGATTGGCCCTTCCTTAAGCTTCACAAGCTTAAACCAAAGGAAAACACTGATGAGCTAGAAGGAAACTAGTAAAACCAAGCTTATTCTCTTCTCTCCTTCTTTCCTTCTTTCTCTTCTATCTCTCGGCTGATTCCCTTCTCCCCTATTCTGTTTCCTTTTCTTTGCCTTAGTTGGTAGGTAAGCAGATGAAAGTCCAAGTAAGGTGGAGGTGGAAGATCACGTGTAGCCTCCAAAGCTATCAAGGAAAATCAAGTCTATCACATTACATCCACTTGTAAGTCAAGTCAACAATAAGGGCTTCTTAAAGCCTTCATTCCTACTCAGCCGTACATCTCCTTGGCCAAGGCTAAGTGGATTTCAACTTAACCATGGTTTAAATCTAACCTTAAATCAAACCCTCAAAGTCAAACATCTTTAAAACCGAGTCTCTAAAATAATTCCAACTATTCTAAACCATAATATATGATAGTCCACGTTCTGTATTTTTCATTACAATCCCAACGATACCAAAATCATATTTTTTCGAAGTCTTTTCCTCAAAATGACCATTTTGCCATTTTTCTACGAAATCGTCTACTTAACTATAAAAGTTCCTTCTTAGCTTCTTAAAAGCTATTAAAAATCAATTACTATTATATTAGTAATAATATAATAGTAATAAATAGCACGAAATAATATTAAATCCAAAATATGAGTACGGGTATAACAACTTTCAGTTACACTCAATGCTAGGGATCCTACTGGACCTGTAATGAAATTGGTGGGATGATCGTGAGTACTGGATTTTCAACGTTGAACTTTGGGGCTAATCTAGTACTGATGTGAACTAAGACTCACCATAGGCGGATTCACAAAGATTGTAGGACAGGTGTTGATTTTTAAAGAGCAGTTGTTGGTGAGATCTACAGAGTTGTTTGTGAAGATCCGCGGATGATAGTGTGTGACAGAACCTAGGAGTTCCATGCCGTTTCTTTCTTTGGTTTTAATGTATTTGGAGACCCCACTGTTTTGAGGGGCCACACACGATTGGTCATCACATGGTCTTTGAGAAGACGACATTATTTTGGTGCAATTTCGAGCCTGTGGACGATGCCTTATTGGGTTGATTTTGGTGGGGAACGTTGGTGTTTTGTTGGGGTTGGCTATTTGCCATGGGATTGAGAGCGAGAGAAAATGTGGAGCATATGGGAGTAGGGATGAGCGGGAGTTTCGGTGAGTAGGGACTCGGGTGAAGGAGTCATTTGGCTGAGTTAGGCGAGGGGAAAATAGGTGAGGTTGGTAAGAGAGGGGGTGAGAGACACTTGGTGTTTTCGGATGGGAGGTGTGTTTGATTCTCCACTTCTGTTTATTCAAGACTCTTTCCACTTCGATCTGGCCTTTCCCAGATCACATTCAGTCGATTTTGGTACTTGAGGACAACTTTGGCACAGATCTTTTGGTTGTTCAGATGCAGGATATCCTCTTAGGATATGATCGATCTTCTTTTTTGCTAGTGAGGAGTGGCCATTGCTTGATGAATTTTGTTGTTCCTTAGATCCCTCAGCCGTGCGGATGTGGTTTTCTCGATTGATGGATTCTTGTCGCGATGGTTGCAGCTTTCCCAGACTTCTGGTTTATTGATCTCTTTATTGATTCTTTTGTTCTTGATGTGCAGCTGGTTGTAGCCTTTTCTTAATCCTATTCCCTGTTGGCCTTTTGGTTCTTGTTTTCTCTTGTTACCTTCCATGCAGTGGGTGTAGTTTGGGTGGTTTTTTGGTGTGGTTCCTTTGGATAAGGGATTAGTTGAGCTCTCCACAATTTATTAAGTGCTTGCAAATGATTTAACTAGAAGGTGGGAGGCCAACTTAGTTTGATTGTCTACTTTTACTTGTGATGCATTGAGCACTCGATTCTCTTTGATATAAACACTTGTGTTGTACTTTCTCTGTGTGTTTATATCAATGAAGTTTTTATTGATAATAAAAGGAGTAATGCATTTAGATTGGTTGGAGTTTCTATAGGGAACCATGTGTAGGGGAGATGGGTCATGTTCGTTAAGCATCAAGCTGAAGAACGTGGGATGCAATCTCACATTGTCTTTCTCTTTGATCATTGGATTGTTGGATGTGCATCGCATCGGATCTAGAAGTATAGCTGATGGATGAGCTGTATCGGAAGGTAGACTTGGTGTTTGAGACTAAGAGTTGAAGTGTATTAATATGTTGATTTAAAGGTTGAGAGTATCAGAAGGTTATCTCTCACATGGTGCAGTTATAGTGTTTTGCCAGAAATTGATCTAAGGAGAAGTGTTGTAATTATACAGCAATTGTATGCAATTTTGAGGTATGCAACTGTGCAGAAATTACATTTGTGCAGGAGCAGGTGTAGGTTTGTGGTTTGCAAATGTACATGAGCAGTGTTGTGGTATGCAATTATTCTAAAATTGCATACTGAAATTGCAATTTTGTAGAAGTTATGCAAGTATGCACACCCCTATATGCAGGAGAATTGATGCTATTTATGCAGATGTAATTCAGGATATATGTAGGAGTAGTGTTATACAAAACTTTTGTCCGGTTTGAGTCGAGTCAATTAGGGTTTTACTTAATTAGGATTGGACATCTCATAAATCTATTAGATTTTTAGGAGTTTTGCTCGATGCTCAGTATATGATTTGTGAAGGGATGGGATGCCAACTTAGTTGGTATGCCATGCTTTGACCATGATACCGATATATATTTGCGCTGGATATTTTATTGTAATTCACTATTTCAATAAATTTGAAACTTGATCACTATGAAAAAAAAGAAGTGTAAACAATCAAGTCATGTACAACTTATATAGATGTAAAGAACCAACTGTAAATCTCGCTGATTTCATGAGGCCCGTGCATCAAGCGCTCAGCACGAAATAGGGCAAACTTTAAACATATATATTATATGAGTCATACTACACAACATGAGAGACAGTGGGAGAAGGGTGCATAGTGAGGGAGGGGAGCTGAGGCCAAATACAGGGGGATGGGCATTGAGAGGGATGAGACTCATTCTTGTTAGGGTTTGGTCTTCCCCTTTAGCTGTCTTGAATTACCGATCTTATATATAAGAACTAGAAATTGCCCGTGCCATTGACACGGTGAACATCTTTATAATTTTATTTACTCTCACAAAAATTATTTGTGCGCTCGTATAGTGTCTGTGTCATGCCGTGTATTTTATATAGTTTTTTAATAAAAAAATAAAAATTATATACACATTAGACTCATTTTGATCTTCGTAAAAAATTATGAATTTTCACTAATATTTTTATATTTGATAAATCATATAATAAGATATAAAAGAAAAATAAATTATGGATTGTGAAATATTATGTGATATCATGTTAAAGGAGAAAGCGAGATAACCAATGAGAGTCTGCTTTTGTCTACATAGGACAACCAAGAGAGTGATAGATTCAAAATATGTCTTATTTTGTTATATACATGTTAAATACCTTAAACACAAAAAAAGAACTTTAGAAAAACAGGATTTACTAAAAAAAATTAAATATTTCAATAACATTACATATATTAAATATACAGAAAATATAAATTTAGAAAAGGATTTTAACAAGTCGATTCGTTATATTATATACTAGGGATTATCCGTGCCTTCGGCATGATAAATATTCACTCTCTTAAATCAGTTAAAAATATATATTACCAACTTTTTGAACAAAATCAATAAATTTTTTAAAAATAAAAAAATTCAAAATTATATCAATATTAGTGTTGTTTAGATCGTCTCAACAAATTATAAATTCTTTTTTAGCCACTTTCATTATATGAAACTCTTTTTTAGACACCTTTTTAAAAAAATTCTTTTTTAATCATTTGACCTAATAAAAAGTGATTAATGTCCTTATTAACAAAAAAAACATACCAATTGGTCTTATCGATGACTAATCGATCATACCGATGATTAATATCGATATGACTAATATCGATCTTACCGATTAACGCTCATTCTTACCTTACCGATAATGTTTTCTTTTATATATAATTTACAACCAAAAATAGAAGAAAAGGAGGGAAAAAAAAAATACATTGTTCGTCATCTTATCACCGAGAGAAAGAAAAAGCGAATCTAAAAATCCACTATCTCATCTCCTTCATTCTCGCCAGATCTAGGATTTTGCCGCCCATTGGAGTCTGTCGCCATTGCTGTCGTGCGAGCAACTCTAGTCAACAAGCCACATCTCGCCGTGCCTCCGCTCCTCAATCGCCGCAGGCCAGCCGTGCGTCATTCTCCACCGCCCAGCCACTACTCAGCTCTTGTCTTTGCCTCAACCACTATCACCCTTCGCCATTGCTTTCGGATTTTTTGGCCTGGGATTCGGATCGAGCCTTCAATGATCTTTCAATAATCATGTGTGCAGTGCAATTTGTCGTTCTTTGTATCTGCTTTATGCAAAATTAGGAACTCTGCTTCCACCCTTGAGCTCCACGAAGGAAAAGTTCAGATTTATATTGCTATTTGTGAGCTTTACAAACTTGTATTATTGTATTGCTACGTACCGATCTTTATCGGTCTTATCTTACCGATTACCCGATCGGTCTTACCGATTACCCGATCGGTCTTACCGATTACCCGATCGGTCTTACCGATTACCCGATCGGTCTTACCGATTATCGGATCGGTCTCACCGATTATCGATCAATAAGAACAATTACTGATACTGAGATGGAAAAGAACAGGGAAAAGACACAAAATCGACAAAAAATCGATTTGGAGTTTGAATAATACACAAAATCTCATATTCGAATGTTGAAACATCGAAATCATTATATAGATTTCCAAAGCAAAGCAAAGCATGAACAAAATTCAACATAAATCTAAAATAATCTCTCCTATGATTAAATCGAGCTCTAACATCGGGAATCGTCGGAAAAAGCGTTGTCATCATCACTATCGTTGCTCGCCGCCATCACCATCGCTGCTCGCCGCCATAACTGCTCGCCGCCATCACTGCTCGTCGTCATCGCTCGCCGCTTTCTCTACCATCATCATTGGGAAGAGAGAAATAGGAAGAAGAGAGAGAAGAGGAGGCAGAGGAATGACGAAAGAGAGAGAAGAGGCCTGGACAATTGTTGTTGGAGTATGTGTAGTACCTTTCAAATACGGAAATCCTTTTTTCAATAGTAAAGAGGATTTTTTTGGGTCATTGGATTTACAAATCAAAGGCGAAGATTCAATCTCAAATGAACAGTGCACTGTCTCACTATTCACCCACTACCAATAGTACTCAATCTCAGCCTTTGATCTCTCAAATCCAATGGTCTACAAAAGTCTACTCTTACTATTCAAAAGCGGACATCCTTATTTGAAACTAATTCTATATATATATATGGGGCACGATATTCTTACTCCAGTTTGGACTCCATTTTGTTCTGAAATGTTTTGAGATGATTTGAAATGGTGGATGCGTAGAAAATGTGATTTTAAGGCAGGGATCCGTCCCAGAATTAAAAAAAAAAAAAATTGGGAAGGACTCCACCCGAACGTTTTGCGGGCCATTTTAGGCAGATTTTGGCATAATAAAGGATGTACCTTATCCGAAATGATTTTAGACGATACGAACCGTTGGATTTGTTCAAAATATGTGTTTTATGAGGGTATAAGAAATCCTACCATAACTCGAGTTGTTAATGTATCAACCCCGACTAAAAGAAAACTCGAAAAACTAAAAACCCTATAGAAATTCGAATATATTTGGGTACAATCAACCTTACCATAACCCAAGGGGTTAATATAATCATTTTAAAGATATTTTGAACACATCCAACAGTTCGGATCGTCCAAATACTTCCTTTATAATCTTAAAATCGGCCCAAAATGGCCCAAAAAACGTCCGGATGGAGCCCTTCCTAATATTTTTTTACGGTTTTGAGGACGGACTCCCATCATATTTTTCCATTTTCTACGCATCTACCATTTCGGATCGTCTCAAAACATTCTAGAAAAAAACGGAGTTTAGAATGAAGTTTAGAATGGAGTCTAAATAACCTGCCCCTATATATATATAGGGAAGGGTTATATGGCCAACAACGAAGCCAACAACAAAGTCAAAAAGGTGCATATGACATCAGCATGACAGAAAAGAAAAAACTGCTAACATCAGCGAATAGATCAAAGCCATTTATCATGGTAAATCTAGTGGCTGTAGTTCGTTGTCATTGTTTTTGGTATTATTTTTGGCTATAAAACATGTCCCATATATATATATCTATATAATATAGGAGCACTTTTTTGAATTGTAGACAAACATTATAGACAAACAATTAATGATATAAGTTGTGACTAACACATTTTTTAGACCAATGATACATAGACATGTGTATTGATGAAGAGAGAAGGGAAAGAAAAATTAAATAAGAGAGAGAAAGATATGTGGAGAAAAGAGAGAATTAAAAAGGAGAAAAAGGAGGAAAGATAAAGAGTTATTTTTTTTATTGTTTTTTATATTTTATTGTTTTTAAAATGTTATATGGTTGATATTTTTTAATTTTAATTTTTTTTCCGTGCGGTGCACGGGTTACTCCTAGTATATGAAATAGAAGATGGAGTAATAAGTATATACATATGCACATACAGTTGTGGAAGGGGTTGATTTTTATTGATCGATTATAAAAGGGATTAAGGATGCTCTTGATAATTCAAATACATACTAATGTGTAGCTAATTATATCCATGTTATAAACTAATGAGATAATGTTATCATTATTACTAATAATAATGAGTAAGGAAGAGATGATAATACCACTGTTATTAATATCATGAATATGAATAATTAAGGGAGAAGTCGGCTATATTAATAATAACATCATCACGAATAATTAATGAGATATTGTATATGCGTAGACTAAATTGAGAGATGCCTATTAATAATGATAAGAAGAGGAAGAAATATGTATAAATTATTATTATTATTATTATGAAATGATTAATGGGATATTAAGAAGAGGCTATAGAGACAAGTACAAAACTGATAAAAATAATGTAGCTAGCAACTTGGAATGATTTAACTCACCGATAGAAGGAATGTTTTGTTCAGATGCACTTTCTACCCATGAACTAGAAGATATTTCTTTAGATTGATGAGTTTTTAGCGAGATTATTCGTGAACATTCGAAAAATACTGATGTGTCCATGTAACTCATCTTAATCCTACATCTGTCTGTACGGTTAAATATTACTCTCTTACTTTTATCAACCTTTTGAGACATCTGTCTCAAAAACTAATATACCTAACATATTATTTAATTCGTTGAATTATAAACCCTTAGAAACAAATCAATCCAAGACAGAGTGAACAATAACCAAAGTACAGTGAATAATTTTCTTATATGTAATTTGTATTGTCTCCAAAAATTTTGAAGCCATTATCATTCACCAATGACTTAAACTTGAAGGTATCAACAAGATACTAACTAATTCTCGGAGCACATGATTATCAAAATTCAAAATACCATATAATTATTTCTTGTTTTTTAAAATCGAAAAAACCGCTAAACAATTTAGGAACTCCAAAATTTGAAAAATAAAAGGGGAAAAAGAAAGAGAAGAAAAGAAAAGAAAGAGAAAAATAGTCAAAGTCAAGTGAGAGCTGAAACTGAAAAATCAGGGGCCCTCACCGAAGATGAAGCGGAATTCGCAGTCTGTTAGGCAGGTAAAAGAAGACCAGCAAGCATCAACACCACCGCCACCAACGAGATTACGAGAGAGGTAGGGAAGATTAGATCAACGATTACAGCCGCCGCAGCCGTCGATGTCGACACCTCACCGTCACCCTAACCGCCACCTAACCCTTTCCAATCCCTCGTCCTCCTCCGCCGCCGCCGCAGATGGAAGCCCCGACGATGGAGCCGAATGCGATCTCCTCGAAGAACTACCAGCCGCCAACAGCAGCGGTGTTCGTGTCAAGGGCCCGTGGTCGCCGGAAGAGGATGCAGTCCTCAGCCGGCTCGTGGCCAAGTTCGGGGCCAGGAACTGGGGGCTCATTGCTCGGGGAATTCCAGGTCGGTCTGGCAAGTCATGCCGTCTCCGATGGTGTAATCAGCTCGATCCTTGCCTCAAGCGCAAGCCTTTTACTGGTAGGCGAAATTTCCGACGCTCATCCATTTGTCAGTTCTTGTTCTCTTTTGTTTTCTTGGAACTCTCTGATTTCGACGTCTATGCTTTTGTGGTGATGTTGAATGTTTTCTTTCTGTGTGGATTTAAATTTCTGGTTTCCTGTTGGAATGAGGTGGAAATTTGATGGATTTTGGTTTCAGGAAGTGGTGTTTTGATGTTCTGTCTCGACTTTTGGGTTTTTTTTTTAGTTGATTTAGTCGGATCAATGCCTTTGCTGGTGCCTGCCTGCTGTGGAAGTTCACATACACGTGTACATGAGTTCGTGTAAGGAATGATGAAGAATATAGTGCTCACACACCATTTCACAGTTAATCATCTGCATCAGACCCAATTTTAGAGGTTGTGCTCCTCTTCCCCAGGCTTCTAAAGCTATCCATTCTGCTGTTGTAATCGGGTGACTAGCTTCCTTACCTTGTGGTTCTGGATGTAGAATCTTTTCTAGCGACACAAAAGCACCAATCAACTATGGTAATCGACAAAGAGGGAGGAGGGGTCATACCGATATGACAGATTGCATTAAGACTATTGCACCTAATGGTATATAGTGATGGTTTTTGTTCCTTAGTTCACAGGATGAGTAGCACTCAAGTAGTTAAGTCGTTATGTTGCGTTATGTGGTGAAACAATGGGATACTAGTGATGAAATCTAGGTTTCATAACTACTGGGAAAATCAGCAGAGTGATAGCTATGTTTACTGTTTATTCTGCTGTTGGTTAGCTATATGCCTCTATCTGATCTGGTTCTTTTTATCTGTCTTCAACCATATGTGAACCCTGGAAGAGCGGATAATGATTTTGGTTGTATGGATCAATGGATTAAGGAGATTACAGCACATGTCTCTTCTCTGTGATATAATGATTTCTTGACTACCGTGTTTATCACGGAACCTTACAAGACATTTCTACAGCTTGAACCTGACATTTTTATAGATGAACCTGATGAGAAGTATCTGATTGTTACCAAAACTTAAAAAAAGATGGTAGGATGCTTGAGTTACTGTGGCCTGGGATTATTGGCCATATGAGAGGGTGGGATCACTGGGATGTTTTAAGTGAAGATGATAAAAAAAATGTGCTTAGAGTGAAATGAGAGAAAAGCAGCAAAGAATGTCTCATGGTTTGGGTTCAATCGTCTAAACCTTGATCAACCATTTTTGCACCATAATTAAATGACATTTATATGGGAAAATGCCCCAATCAGGTAATCAGAAGTTGATTGTAGGATAATGGAATCAAAAGCTTGGAATAGTCAATTTATGATTTTAGGTTGTCAAACAGTACTTTTCCCTCCCTCTCTTGGTGTATGGATGGAGATTTTCTTGGATTGTTGACGAAGCTGACTCCACATTGAGAAGATTAATCCAAAAGCTACAATGAAGCATAGGCAACTTTTGTATTAATGTCAAGTTTCCACTTGCATTTGCTGCTCCCCCCCCCCTCCCGATGCATGAGTTCTCTGGTACATCTTAGGCTTTCGCAATAGCAATGGTGGTTTAGTATATCCATTGCCCTTATTATCTCTTTGGAAAGGTCTGAGTACTATTTGAACCCATACTGTATTATGTTTGAGCTACCAGCCCCATAATCTCAAGTGCACGTGTTCTTCCTCCATAAAGGAGCTTTTCATTTGCTTGACCATTTTGGTTTGATGAAAAAAGCGTTTTCCCCTCATTATGAATGGTTGTAGATCATGGTGTAAAGATGGAAAAAGAGATCCCTTGATTATCCAATAACCAAAATAGATCAAGCCTTCAATCCTTTTTCATTTTTCAAATATGAAGGGACAATAAAAGGTCGGATCTTGTATGTATATATCCTACGGATACGTGTGATCGACTTCACTTAATGGGAAGAGGTCGTGATGATGATGATGATGAGACCATAAGATTGAGAGAAGTGAAAAGTCAACTTTCTTGCATCAAAACTTTGACAGGCATTGTTGCTTCCATTATGGTGTTATTTTTCTCCATACTGATCCATCTCCTCATGCAGGAGGTAGGGTAGGTGCAACTCACTTTTGTATTTTAGGATTGCTTTCGTGTCTTTGCTTCAAATACTTCAAATCACACTTTTGATTTATTTCCGTTTAGGAGGAGGGGTTGATTGTCATAAAAGGTAGGAGTATTAGGGGTCGTCTAACACTTATATAATTATATTATAAGAGTGAGTGTAGTGATTAGTAAGTGACCATTAAATATTGCAACTGATCATAATCTCCAATACCATAAATTGAAAGATGGCAATACGTGTGGCTGATCCCACCTAGTGAGATGTGGTTAGGATGATGATGATGATGATGAGTGATCCATTTGTAGTTGCTACTTTCTTTGAGATTCAGTTAACCCTTTCTGTTCTTTTTAGACACTTACTTTGATTATATCTCTTTGTGGAAGCTAAATATCGGGCTTGCATGTGAGTATCCCTCTGTAGGCTCCTTCTAGCGTGTAAGTCTTGCTTTAAATGTTTTATTCAGTCTAAGCTGCAGCTTCATTCTCTTTGTATTTATACAATTACTTGGCATGCAAGATAGATTGCCTTGTACTTCTCTTCTGAATTTTCTTTTGATAAGTAGACATTTTGGAACCATCATTTCCCTTCATTTTGCTCTTCTGTCTTGTAATTACTGTACATTATCAATCTTGTGTCTTGCATGGATTTTGCAATTTCTACCTTTCACAACTTAGCCAAGTTGTTGATTGAAATGAATGAGTATGATAAGAATTTATGGTGAGTCAATTTTCGTTGAATCAGGTCAGAACTGTTAGCCTTACGTTTTCTTGAATGAGTTTTTTTCTTTTTGATGTCAGGCTAAGTTTATTCATGTTTAACGTTGGATTCTAGGATCTACTTGAAGTCTTTCACAGACTACTCTTTGAGTTCCATACTACGATCTTTATTTAACATTGATTTATGTAGTTAGTACAGCTTTGCTGGTTAAGATCGTTTTGGTGTTTATCTTCCTCCTATTTTTTAATAGAAGATGTTCATCTTCCTTTAGTTCAATGTTCCTGATTTATTCTCCCCTGATGAATTTGTTTTGGTACAGATTCTCTTGTATAGGAATTCACTCTTAGAATGATGAATCAAAATTTGTGAGCACTTCTATCTTCCATCTCCGTTGCGTCTAATTTCCTCACTTGAAAAGCGTGCTTTGTTTTTTCTGGTTTCTCTTTCGTTCTTCCTGTGGACGATGGGGTCCTTTGGTTTCACTCCCTTTACCTTTTCTTTTTGAGATTATCTGTACAATTTTACCTCCTAGAAACTTTTCTTCATCCCCGAAATTCCATATGGCAATGAAGCACACTCCTATAAGAGAGTCTAGCACCATTAGCCCTGAGCAGACAACTTGTTCGTGCTCTCTGGTAGTTGCATTTTTTGATTTGGTAAGTAGGGCGGGTTTTATTACTTGTTTCACAACCAATACATTTTTAACTCCCAATCTCCAACCTTCTTGTTGGCAGTTGGACATCTTACATGTGGACGAAGCCTTCCTTTGACTTCCGGTACTTGTTTTATCTCCTGCAGAGCCCCAACAACACCACCGTCACCACCCCAGGTGGCTGAGCTGCTTGGTAAGGTTGTCCTATGGTATTAGGACAGATATCTAGGAGGCAGGAAACTTTTCTTGATTTTTCGCCGGTGGTAGTGGGGAGTTTAAGGACTTGTCAAATTTTCACCAACTTTGCTTAGAGATTATCCTTATTCATTACCCCATACTATTTCATATCTACAATTGTGACACATCTGAACATCTGTTGTATGCGATGGCTTTATGTCATACAAAATATATAAAACCCACACTAGCAAATGAATTTGCGTCAACTTTGGCCAACTCTATTGTACTACAAAAGTTATGGAAAGATTCTAATGTGCATCTTACACTCCTGTAGATTTTCTAATTTTCTTCTTTTCATTTAGCCTTGAGTATTTCCAGTCCAACTTTCTGGAAATCTTATTTTTGTTCATCCAGATTCCAGATTTCTGCATATCAATATCGGACCCTCTTCTTATTTTATTAATAGCTCATGAATATGGTTTGCCATTGCTTTAATCTAGAAGAGTGTTAATGTAGAATGCCTTAACCATCTACCCTTTCTATTGCCTCATGAAATTCCCACTTGATTTTCTTTTTAGAAAGGTGTTTAGTGCTTAGAAATTGATCCGTACTGGTAAAGAGTTATGTTTGGTAATCTGAACAGAGGATTTTGTTTGTGAACAACTTTTTTTTAACTATGTCATTTATATTCTTTTGTATCTTATTCTTTATTATTTTGTACATCTAGCGTAATTTCCTAAACTAGAGGATAACTTATAAGAGACGATGAGGAGATGAACAACAGCTAGTGAGCCATTTTTTGTCGCAGCATCATTTCTCAAAGCCTTTCTCTCAGTCTAGGCATTACATCTAGTTTGGCATACTGTCCTAGTTACTCTTTTGTTGTGAACTTTTTTTCTTCGGTAAATTGTTTTGTTTTGTTTTGTTTTGTTTTTTTTTTTTTGTGAACTTGATAACTGCTGGATCGTAATAATCTTGGTACAATTCTGTTGTTCCTATGAAATCTGAGGGTTCAAAATATCTGCAGATGAAGAAGATCGTATCATAATTTCATCACATGCTGTTCATGGTAATAAATGGGCGTGCATTGCCAAGCTGCTGCCAGGTAGAACAGATAATGCAATTAAGAATCACTGGAACTCAACTCTGAGGCGCAGGTGCGACTTTGCCAAGTTGGTTGAGGAAGCACGTCGCAGTACAACTAATACTTCATCAGAAGGAACACTCTCACCTGATGTTCATTCGGGCAAAACTACGGAAGAGAAATCTGATGCAAGCGTGAGGGATATTCCAACTCATCAGCCCGAAAATCAGGTTTCACCACAGGAGAATGATTCTGTGACTGAAGAGCAACCTACTCCTCCTTTTGTTGCTGAAGTGAAAGAGCGTTCCACCATTCCTCACCCAGTTGCTCGTGTTGGTGCATTCAGTGTTTACCATCCTCCGGGAAGTTCGACAAGCAGCGGTTCATTTCAGGACCTTGTGCCTGTCCCGGGCCCGTTAGTCCAAGCATTCCAACCTGATTTTGGGATCTCCAAATTTCTTGAAGGTGTTCGCCATGAGCCCATAGTTCCCATGAGATGTAGCCACAGTTGTTGTGCACGTCCAACTTCTTTGCCCGAGTCAGGGAACTCCTCTTTGCTAGGACCAGAATTCATTGATTATGAGGAGCCTCCCTCCTTTTCCGGTCATGAGTTGGCTTCAATTGCTACAGACTTGAACAGTCTTGCATGGATTAAAAGTGGCCTGGAGGACAAGATTTCCAGATCTATGGGGCATGCTGCTATTCCAAGAGTGTCCGAAGGTGCATCTGCTAGTTGTGCTGTAGCACACCAGCCTGTGGAGTCGGACCATTTAGTCTTTGAGGAGGGACGAAGTAAACTAATAGGAATGATGACTGAAATGCTGCCTAGACATCCTCCTGTTGCGATGCCAGCAAAAGTTTAACGGTTGATGAAAGTGCGGTTGTCTTTTCTCTTTCCTTACAAAATATGTCACTTTAATTATATGCTGGACTGCAGTACTAGGGTGGAGCAATCAGCACGTTGTGTCTGGCTCTGGCTCGTGTCGTGTGTGCAGCAGAAGAAGGTGAGGTGAGAAGGTGGTATCATCCATTCTTGAAGTCTCTTTCTATTCTTGTTCTATATTTTTCCAGCTTGAGGAAACTGATATCTTATGTTTTTGGTTACGAAAAGAAAAAACTGATACATTTTATTCGCATAGTGGTAGATGTTTCACAGTAAAGCCAGGTTCTGGTGTCGGAAGGCAAACGTCCCTCTGTGTAGGACAGGACAGGATCACAGGACTACTCATCATCCAATCAAATTCAAACTTGTGCAATTAGTTGAAGACCCTGACCGAGTTTGAACTTGTGATCTTTAGTTGGTTGTTGGATCAATTACTGCCACCTGTTACTCAGTTTGGTTGCCGCGATCAGTCAGTCGCCTTCAACAGTCCGATAGTTGTCACTGGTCAGTCTGTTTGGTTATGGTTGAGGAGGTGATAATGGTGTGCTTTCTTGTGTTTTACCCCCTAAAAGGGTTCAAGGGTCTCTTTAGATTAAGATTAAATGTTCGTTTATCGTTGACGACGAATGAAAAAAAGACCCCAAAGAGCATCAGCAACCCCAATGGGATGTTATATGGGCGTGTTATTGCCAAATTTTGACAGTAACACCTCAAATAGTCACTCCAATGGAGTGCTATATGGGGTGCTAAAATTTGGCAATACTATTGTTTGTCGGAAATCCGCCGGATTGGAGATGTGTGGGAAAATCTACGAAAGTTTGGTCTTTCGGGGGACAAATCTTTACCTGTAGAGATGAATCGTCGCCGGAAGTGAAAGTGAAAAACTAGGATGGAATCGGAGAATTGAAAAAGATGAACTGGAAGTGTTGGAAATCGAAGAACTAAAACTGAAAAGTAAAGGAAAACGCAAATGCTGAAAGAAATAGGTTTTGATTAATTGATTGGTCGAACCTTTTATATTAGGCAATGCTAAGTTGTTTATATTGCCCTAAGACGGTTACAAGACGGTTACATGCACCACAAACGTGGCTGACGTGACACACCACGATCCCTAGAGGTGCTTCAACCGTGACCTCATGCTTATCCGATCCCCAATTGCTACAGCAACTCATGAAGAACGTGTCACAATTGCCGAGGTCGTATCGTAACTGCTAAGACCGTGGAGGAAACCAATAAGATAGGGCCACCAGTAGCACGCCCACCCTGTCCATCACTGGAACCATCGCTTCGCCCACGCTTTGAGTTTGTCTTCACAAACAATGAGACCGTACTAGAAGTCCTGTCTCGAGTCCACATTCCAACCACCTGCGCCCCTCACTACCAACGCACCACGCTTAGTACGCACCATGTTTAGCAGTAGCACGCACCACTACTAAACCCAGAACACATCATGCTCCACTTGAAAGCGCTGGGAGCACTACTGATGAAGCCAGGGCTTGGAGACCCTTTCAGAACTATGAACTCCACACTAGAGCACGATGCCAACCATGGCACGCACCAACCGTTACGGACAAACCAAAAGCCAACATCATTAATGCTCATCATTGACCTTATCGGGGCACGAACTGTTCCACCATAAAGGCAACGCTTCTACTCCCCGAAGGTGTGAAAAATTGTTCCGTCAACAGTCCCCCCCAATGCGACGCGTTAATGAGAAGTTATCATTGATGCGCCGCACTCCTTAATTGAAGGGACGTGCGCTGTCACTAGTCACATCAACGCTAATATCAGAAGCTAAAAAGACAGGAAACGATCCCCACCATAAGATTCTGTGCGGGAAAAAGATAATGACGTCAGTCATCAACTTGAAATGGGTATAAATATTAAACCCCTATCCATTTCAGACTCTTCTCCTTCCCCCTCATTCGACTGAGCACTTAAAAAGGGATTTCAGAAACCCTACATCACCAAATCAATCTCCCTTCTTATTTCAGAACTCCAAATCTGCCAATAATGGTGACCTTCGAAGAGTACTTGGAGACACTGAAGACACCCTCGATTCCCGGTGACGTAATACGCAAGGGGACAGGGGGACAAATGATGCTCAAACCCTTCATTATCGTCAAGGAAGACGATAACATTCTCCCAGAGAAGGTCCTTGGTTCTTTGTACAGATCCGTCCTCCTAACATCCTTTCCTGATCCTTTCTCCAAGGTAAGATCCCTGCTGCAAGCCAAATCTTTGAGAAACTAGCCGCACACGGACTCACTACTCACCTCATGGTACCTCCGCATAAAGAAGGATACCTAGTTTGCAGAGGCAACACGAAAAGTTGGGATCTCTATGCTCCTCCAATACTGCATTGCCACACCGATTTTTGACTCTGACCTCTTCCTCACAGCATTACCATTCTGGTCTACAATGGGCAATGCCTTTGTTTTTCCTCTCGGGCCGATGATAATAACCCTAAGGGACATGGGCGCGCTCACCGGCCTCCTCCCTTTGGGCGAGACCATCGCTGCTGATTCCATTTTCAGCGGGCCCGCACAACTCGCTCGGAACTCCCACTTGAACGCCTACGGTGTCACACCCCACCCCGGGTGGACCGGCGTACGAACCGTGGACCCCAACCACGACCCGCACAAGCCTAAAAACCAA
>JAOWBR010011898.1:0-16639 GCA_028571145.1 Dionaea muscipula
GGTTTTAAAAATTAAATAAGTTCATTCACCCCCCCCCCCCCCCCCCCCCCTCTGAACTTGTCGAGCCAATTTTTGGGACCAATAGGTAATAAGTTTGAAAACCAACTTGAAGTAATTATGATAGCCATGGAATTTTCTTATCTTTAGTTAAGGCTGATTTACACGCTTGGAAAAGGCATGGAAGACTAAAGGGCCTCCTTTGTTGACTTAAAGGATTTGATCAAAGATTAAGCAAGTGGCTTTAGTTGGATAAGCATGGTTTTCTTTTTTCCTAAGGGGCTCACACGTGGAAAACCACCTCCTCATAGCTTGAATCCATTTGATTATCAGCTAGTAGCTAATTAAAGAAAAAAAGAAGCAGAAGAAGGAAATCAGGAAAGGAAAACGGAAGGGAAACTGAGAGGAGAAGAGGGAAAAAGAAAGGGAAAAGTGAGAAGGGAAGAGTTGGACTTTTAGCTATCACTTGTGATTACTCTTGTTAAGCTCAAGAGGAAGATTTAACTCATCATCTTAGATTTAGAAAGGTAATAATCAACCTCTTTTGATGATGATTTAAGGTTGGTAGAAAGGATATAAAGCATGATCATAGATAATTCAAGTAAACTACATGTTTTGGGATTTTTCAAGTGATGACTTTGTGATTTAGCCATGGATTCAACTTAACAAGAGATAAACCAGTATGTATGCATGTATTATTTTATGTTTCAGCCTTAGATGTGGTGATTTGACAATGATAGAATGATTTGAAGCATGTGGATGAGTATCTAGGTTTGAATTTATAGAAATTATGACTTTTCGTTTAGTTAATTCATAAGTTTGGTATTGGTTTGACTTGGGATTGCTTTGAACATGTCTTGGTATGAGGTTATGATGGTATTGACCAGCTAAATTGGAATTTTGAGTTGATGGAATTGGATTTCGATCATGGGATTTTCTGCAGAATGCTGCAGCAAGGACTGTGGGCGTCCACGAGGACGTCCTCCATTGGGGAACTTGTAGAAATGAGCTGAGGACATCCTCGAGGTCGTGCTCACCTACAGGACATGACTGTTTTGGTCTGTTCGACCATTTTCGGGTTCAAATTTTAGAAAAGTCAAAGAATAAAAGTTGTAGATCTCGATGATAGCTATAAGTAGTAAGTTAGATCACCCCAATCGGACATCGTATAAGAATGTTATGACTGTTTTACCAAAATGGTGTCGGGGGGGGGGGTTGTTTGTAGGGGTAGTTATTTTCCTACATTAACACCAGTTTTCACTTTTATGTTCTTGTGTCGGTTTGTGTGATCAATCAAGAAACTTGATCAACCTTGAATCTGAACCCGAAGAAGACCGATTCGGTCCGAGCTAGAACCAACGGTTGGTTGCTCTCTTATCCAAAAAGGTGTGGTTAGTTTAAGACCTTCCATGGTATCTGGTATCTATTTCTTCATACCCTCTGCTTTGTCTACAGTTAGCATACACTGTAGTTGCTTTAGTATCTTGTTAGAGTCCACTTATTGGATATGTTCGACCTACGGGTCTTTATGATGTTTTTTTTTTGGTTTGCTCTGGTATTTCCTATATTTGGAAAAGACTCTTTGTTGTGATCTTGTCAATCACAGATATGAGAAGGATCGGTCATACCATTTGGGTACATCTATACTGGTCGTTATTCCGGGGTGTATGCTAGTGATTATGAAAGAGTCACGTTCTCGTGGTCTTCTGTAATGAGGATTGTGATCGAGTGTTTATGAAGTATATTTCTTTATTATGGGGTTTTGAAATATATTTCATTGATGGACATGGGTTATACTATTGTTAGGTTATATTCTGTTATCTTTGTATAGATAGGATTCATGTGTGGATTTAAAAGGTATGGAAAAGAACAGTTTTCAATTTGTTTCCGAGTTTCGATGTTTGAAATATTCCTTGATTATGCTTGAAGCAGTGTTAACCACATACCTCTTGAAGTAACTTCGGCCACTCGGGATTAGTCTCTTATGGGGGGGACGACTTTTGGTGTCACAACATCTACAAGGGCTCCTGCAGCAGGAGAACTTGGACGATTACGACTTGTTGGTACATTGATCTTAGCTGCCATACCAAGTGTATATCAAGTGAGTAGGGATATCCATAGATATGCTATATGGCTTGTTTTCCAATACATGTTGGACAGATTTATTTTATGGTGTCTTTTCACAAGATAAATCCTATACCGAAAGATACAGTTTTAAATATTGTTTTATAGTGTCTGTTCATAAGACAGATACTATTGTGAAAGATACATTTTTTAAGATTTTAGGACATTTAAAGATAGTTTTGTGAGTATCTAGATATATGTGTCGTGCCTTGTTTGTTCCTTTTCGGGCATGTTATTCATGATGTGATAGTGGAATGGTTTGCATTCCTTTTTCTTCGTTGGGTTAGTTTTGCTTTCATTCTGAGATAATATTTCTTAAGTCCACTATCCAGATTCTTTGTTTCTTAGGAGCTTTATAATCCATTGTTCAGTATATATGCCTTTGTTTCTACCCTGACTATCCTCACTCAGCCTTGTTAGTAAGCTAACGGTTTCTACTTTTCTCTTTTCAGGTAACCATGATAGGCTTAGAGGATGTGACGGAAGTGACAACCTCATGCCTCTTAGGTTGTCTTGGGATTGAGGATTTCCATGTCATAGTTAAGAAGTGTTTGTTTTGTCTTTCGTTGTTAAGTTGAGGTTGTATGATAAGACTTGAAGTTGAGAAACAGTTATACTTTGTAGTATGTTTAGAAATAAGATTGACCACTATGTAGTCTTATGTTTCACTACGTTTGAGAAGTTGATTTGTGGAGCTTTAGGCTTCAACGACCCTTACGGGTTATCGCCAGTTTCACCCCGGATTGGGGTGTTACACAAAGGGTCAGGCAGGTGTACACACAAGGCACGAGGACCCCTCCCTTTGCTACCTCAAGGAAGCTTCATCCCAATTCCAACAACTATCAGCCTCATGCTTCCTCTATTCGGGCAGAGTCACGGTTGCTTCCTTTCCACAATCCTCGCTCAGTATTGTCTAATATGCCTGATAATAACTGCGGAGTGATGGATGATAACACCTTGGCTCTCTGCCAGGCGGCGGCTACCAGCTTCCAAGGGGACATAGATCATTATCGGACCGAGGTCGGGGACTTTCAGAAGGACTGGATCTGGAAGGACCTCAAAGTGCAAAAACTAGGGTATTGTCTTCAGATCTTATTACATTATGGCACTATTCTTTGAGTCGTAACTACTAACTATACTGCTTATATTTCATAACTTGGTTGCTATCGACGTTGCGTCAAGGATGCATGTCGAGATTTTAGATTAGCTAGGTGTAAAGAGTCTGAACCTCATGGAGTGTGATGAGAGGAGAATAGCAGCTGAGGAGAAAGTTCGCCAACTTCAGGCTAAAATGAGCTACAGTGAAGGATAAGACCCGAGCAAAAGAGGAAGCAGAGTGTGCCATGTAGGAGGTCACCACCGCTCGCAAGTAGGAAAAGGCCCCGACTGATCGATTAGCGGCCACCGAGTGTTCTACCCGAGAAGCCTAAGAGCAACTTCAAGGGTCAGAGGCTCGAGTGAAAAAGGCTAACTGGGTGCGGTGGCTATAGGAGTGGGTCGAATCTTCTGAGAGCTCTCGACCTACCATCAAAATGGGTTATAATGCAGCTCTCATTCATTTGAGGTCGAAGCTTTCTGACATGACCGAGGAGCAATTGTGGGTAGGCCTTTCCAACTTTAAAGATATTATGCTTCATGTGGATGGGTCTGCATACTTTATTGCAGCGGGAGGAACCTCAAGAGGGGCAAAAGAAGAGGTAGTGCTACCCGGGGATGTGCATAGTATTATTAAGTATCATCCCACGTCTGACCAACCATCTGAGCAGGAGGAGAACTTGGCTACAGTCTTTGGTTCGAGTCCTCGGTAGGAGGATGCTCACGCTGTGGCCCCGATGGCGGCCGAACTTGAAGCTGCTATGGAGCAGGATGACGAGTAGGTTAGCGAGGGCAATTGCTGAAGATGAGGAGATTCAGATAGAATAGGGCAAGGGCGTTATACCTACTTAGGTCTCGCAATGTCTTTTTGTATCTCTGTCGAGACCGTTTTTGATAGCTCATTTAACTCCTTTGGAATTTTTGTATGGAGGATTCAGGCACCCGTTCAAAGTGAATAAGGAGATTTAGAGTGAACGAGCTGGGTCTGGTAGTCGAGCCAGGTCGAGTAGTTGAGCCGGGTGGGGCGCCCGAGTGAGAGCTCTGCCCATTTCGGTTAAGTCGTTCTATTAGTCATCTTATCTTTTCGTCTTATCCACATGTATCGGGGGTATTTCCCGGTACATCAGAAGGCGTGAGGAATCTTCTCCCATTGATCTTAGATAAGGGTGAATATTTTCAGCACAGCGGCAGAAAACGTAGAGTAGAGCCCTTTAAAGCAATAAGGATTCCACCAACCAAAGTGTGCAAATAAGAAGATGCAGATAGTTGTGGAATCTGAGCTTTATATTTTGCTGAACGTTGCTCACTGGTAAATCAATCACACAACATATTAAATGACAACATATTCCCATGATGTGGTGGTACTTTATTGTTTAAATTTTTGCTAGTAGTGAACCTGCTGTGGATTGAATGTAAAGACAACGTATTAAATTTTTGCTAGTACGTTCTTTAATACGTTTATGATTGTAATAAAATTATTGCATACTTTTCTCCATGTCAGCAAAATAAGGAACCACTCAAAGTACAATAGTATAGCTCGACATTCATACCGGGAAATGACAGTCCGACAGCTAAGGTCTTTTATAGCTCGGTAGTTTTGCCGAGTCTCTTTCTAGTTACGGCCCGGTATGAATGTTGAGCTTGACTTATGGTCCGTCATGACTGTCGAACCTCGTCGGGCATGACTGTCGAGCCTAGCCGAGCATGACTGTCGAGCCTAGCCGAGCATGACTGTCGAGTTGAATGTCGAGCTATACACGCCCAGACACTAAATATTCAATGGAATGAACATGTTGTGAAAGGAAAAATAGTACATAATAGCAGCAGCTGCATGTACATGATAGCGTTCTTAGAATTAATATAGTTCTGCCGAACAATATAACAAATAAACGAAAAGTTACAACAAAACCAGTCACTACGTAAAGTAATTAATTACAACGAGGTTCACTTCTAGATGTTGAGGCAACACCAACTACAAGAATGGAAACAATGCAACTTACAAGATTATGCCTTTCTTGTTGACATTGTTAACATTTTTACTGTTTAAAAGTCGTCTCTCTTATCCCGAAGGAAGTCTTCTAGTTCTAAGTCGACCTGCAGGAGTGTGAATTGTCGGCAGATTGACAACTTTTTCCCTAACCAATTCTGAACAATCCCAATCTTCTGGATCCCCCACTAAAAATATTGAACCGGCATACATCTGCATAAGTGTCTCCTGTTTATAGTAATCAGCAAAAATTGATGACACTCATTGCTTCGCCTTCCTAAGAATGTAAGCAAAATAAGCCACGTGTCAAAGTAAAATATTATGATCCGGTAGGTATACCGGGATATGAAAGTTTGGCGATTCGGTATGGATGTCGAGCTATGGACTTGTAGAGCTCGGCATGTTTGTCGAGCCTCCTGCTAGTAAGTGCTCAATATGAAAGCTGATGCCTTGCTTATGGTCCGGTATCACGGCCGAACATACGGCGGGTTGCATGCGAGCTATACAAGTCCAAACACTTAATATTTAATAAAATGAATATGTTGTGAAAGGGATATGACATTCAAGTGATTCGGCATGAAAGCAGGGCTATAGACTTGTATAGCTGGGTAGGTTACCAAGCCTCTCGCTAGTTATGGCTCAGTATGAATGTCTTTTGCTAGTTACAACCCGGTATGAATGTCGATGCTGAACTTATGGTCCGGCATGACTGCTGAGCCAATGGTGGGTTGAATGTCGATCTATATAAGTCCATAGACTAAATATTCAATGAAATGAGTATGTTATGAAAGGAGAAGCAGTACCTAATAGCAGCAATTGCACGCAAACAAGGTAGCAAATCTAAGTCAAACCTTCAACATGTACATGATCGCGTCTTTAGATTCACAACTTTGTCTTTTCAACCATCAGTCACTTGATAATATACATGGTCAATCAGCCTTACTTGCATACCATCGGCATCATCCATACTCTTTTTCACATGCGCAGTTGCCCAGTCAGTTAAAAAGGAAGCACACCTTGTAGCAGCATTACGTCATTCGTTAAACCATCTTTGCATCATATCTTGAACAAATTCTATGAACGAACATATTGGCAATTTGCGTGCATGTCTCAAACTTGAATTTAGATTTTCTGTAATGTTTGATGTCATACACCAATAGCGTCGATCAAGATAATATGCAGGAAATCACTTACGAGGATCGGCATCCATAAGGTACTTATAGGTGTTTGCATGGATCCCCCTTAACTCTTCCATCAACTTATCAAATTCCGGCTGACAATACACCCTACATGCATTGTCAAAAAGGTTGAGGGCCATTGCATTCTTGAACTTTTTCAGATTTTACTTCAAGTGGTACGTGCAAAGACAATATGATGCAGCTGAAAACATAATCCGAACAGTATTTTCAATTGAAATATGAGCATCTGAGACAATCACCAACTCATGTAGGGTGTCAACAATATTACGCAATTCTGTTAGGAACCAAGTTCAAGATCGATCATTCTCTAAGTCCCCAAATCCAAATGCAAAGGGATAAATTTGCTTATTTTCATCCTTCGTTGCAGCAACAAACATAACACCACCGGTACCTTCCTTTTAAGTGAGTTCTATATATCTATCACTAAAACTGGTCTACAAGATCGAAAGTCGGTTATGGAAGGATCAAGTGTGAAGAACAAATATTCAAACATGTTTTCTCCATCAGTCTTCAGTTTTAACACCGTCCCTGGATTCTTTTTCTTAAACTTAGATAGATAAGAGGGCAACATTTGTAATGATTTCAATGGATCCGTATAAATCAAAATTTGTACACCTTCTTTTATCCTCCAAGCCTTATTGTGAAAGATATTGATCCCATGGTCTGCCCACATTTCTCCATCCACGTCTTTGGGTCGAATAATACGCCCATCATGCCCTAGTTTTGGGGCTATGGGTAATGTTATAATCCCAGTAGATATTTATCGCGGACGATGGCTTAACAAGTCCAACTGACAATTATGGCCCTTCAAAACCTTTTTTATTGTCCAGTGCGATCCCTCATTAATCCGAACAGCCTGTAATTGAAACGAGCATGTTGTTTCTTTATAGGAATCCAGAAAACAAGTCTTAATCTCAAAATTCGGTAATCAAACTTTTCATACAAGGCCAACATACCTAAGCTAGTTTTCAACTCATCCATGCTTGCAAATATTGCACCTTCATCAGAACTGATTCAATTGAGTAGTTCGAAGAACCATGAATTATCCATATGTTATAGCCTGAAAATGAGCCAAGCTAAACACCAACTACTTGAGAACCACCTCCGGTCGGTCTGGGCAGGGAGAACTGGTTCAACAAGTTAAACCAAGTCTGGATCGGCTTCAGGAATGAGAAAATCAACTCGCGGACCTGAAAAGATGAGTAAACCACGTCAGAGGGAGGCCCGAGGTGTGAACCCGGGACGACCGCTCCGATTCCTAAGTCAGCAGGTGGAAGCAAGACGCGGAATCAAGCTTAACGTCAGAAGTCGGAAAAAAGCGATAGAAAATACCGGGGGGGTGAACCCCTATTTATAGGGGAGGAAATTGCATATTTACGGTTATACCAGTGGAATCTTCGGGGAGCCCGTGCGACCTGGATGGAGCTCCAATTGACGAACGGTCAGTGACTGTGCTCTCCTGGTAAGGCAGGGAATCTCCTCATGAAGTTCAGGGTGCTTGCACCAGGATTGACCGGGTTGACCCAGGAAGCCTGTACGGAGTGGCGGAGGGCTGTACGGAGCGACAGAGGGCTGTACGGAGCAGCGGAGGACTGTGCGGACCAGTGGGGGGCTATTCGGGGCAGCGAAGGGCTGCACGGGAGCAGCGGAGGGCTAATCAGCCGGGCTGATCACCTGGGCTGATCACCCGGGCTGATCAAGCCCGAGCCAGCTAGGCTGGCCTGAAATGCCAAGGGCAGGCCCCGAGCTGATCACTCGGGCTGATCACCTAAGCTGACCAACTGGGGCGATCACGTCGGGTCTGGTCCCAGTCCAAGCGTCAACGTGCGGCGAGCCCGGATGCGTCTCTTGTCCTTTTATCCACGTGTATCGGGGAATTTCCCCATATATCACCATACTTTTTCTCTTTTGACACCCACTCCATATGAAGGTGCTTGAACGCTAACCTCAACCATATCTTTATCATTTTTAGATAAAAGTGCTTCAATGCCAACCTCACCCACATCAGTGTTTTCAATTCTAAAATTAAAATATATTTCATCATCTTCATTTTCATTCAATTCAAAATCTTCATCTTCATCAAGATCAAGATCAATTTTTCATGACAATTGTAATAGATTTCATGATGCACTTTATTACCAATGGAAGGAAGTGAATCATGCATGTGGGAAGAACCAGAAGCACCACAGCCACCGGTGCAAATTCAATAGCCGGTGGAAATTGAGTAGCTGGTACAAACTGAGTAGTCGGTAAAAACTGTTGAACCATTAGTTGAGCAAAAATACTCTCTGTTGGGGATTGAATGATCACATACCCAATTCACCCCCCTCAGGTATTGCACCTCCGACTCCTAACACGTATTGTAAGTCTTTGTTGTCTTTTATTTTAAATATGATAGTTTTACCTTGCATACTCAACAGAGATCTTGCATCGATTTTGCATCTACTTAAATCAATACTATTAGAAATACAATGAACACACACAAGAGGGGGGTGAATTGGGTGTGCCTAAAAATGATTCTAAATTCTTCTTTTTAAACATCCTGGGCTCTTATGATGATTTCAAAAAGATTCAAGTTGATGAGAGACGGTTCTAGTGAGCTGTGAAACTTGCAGTAACACAAATGATAGTTTCAGGGTGTTTTACGTTATATGGAGTAGGTTCCTATAAACTATTAGCACTGGCAGCGAAAATGAAACAGTTTAGAGGAAATCTGGTTTTAGCACATGTTATAGTTCATATCATATCTTGATTTAATCAAAGATGCAACATGAAAAACACAGTGAATCAAGCATGATAAAGAATCTCAATATTCTTTATTATATGTGAGTGTCATTTACACAAAAACAACTCTACATACACGATGAACTAAACTACTCTAGTTCATCACTCCTTCACTGACCTTATCAACTACTTATGCCTCCAATGAACTACTCCTAATTCATCACATGGATGTACAACAAGCACGCACTAGCTTGCTCAAACCTCTGACACTAGTCATCCCTCATGCCTCCATTGATCTAATCCTACTTCATCACATGGATGTGCAACAAGCAAACACTAGCTTGCTCAAACCTCTGACACTAGTTAGCCCTCATGCGTCCAGTGAACTAATCCTAGTTCATCACATGGATGTACAATAAGCACACACTAGCTTGCTCAACACAACAGCTTATTCACTAAGGCTTGTTGTCCACCTCAAACCACATCAACTTATTTTCAGAGGATTATTGCACACCTCTAATCGGCTCACTCCACCTAGGAGTAGCCCACCATTGACAAACAATGTCAACAACATAACAACTTCTACAAAGTTGCCGAATGATAGATAAGATGAATGGTGGTGCGGTTATGGTGCTTCTTAAATAAAATCATCCTTGTTTTACCACCATTTCGAGTAAGGTTCATATGTCTAGCTAAAACTCTCTAGTCCCTTTCATTTACATCTTCTAATGGCGAAAATGCTTTTTGCTTTTTACTTTTCGAGGTCAAGGATTGACTTTATAGCTCAATGAAATAATGGACAAAAGGCTACTTAGGACAATAGCTTGGGGTTGAAGAAAAAGCTTTCGGTAAAGGCCGAACATCTTTTCTAACACAGGTCAACAGCCAAGAGTTTCTTGAGATCTAGTTGAAAGTGTATGAAACAATTTCCTGCTCAGTAGAAAAACGGATTTGCCCCCAGTTTTCCCTTTGCAAAGGCTTCGATTCTTTTGGCTTAAAAGTATCACTAGACAGATTTGAAAACCAACAGTGACGTGTGTAAACGTAGATCCAAATCACTCGGATTTAATCACATTGGACTCAGCCTTGCTAACCTAATTTCACTGTGTTCACTTGACATCTTATTATCTTCTTAATGTTCCCCTTCGGTTGTGCACATCCCATATGCGCATGCTTGTTTTTCAATCTGTATTACCACTTCTCTTGGATTTCTTCATCTCTTGTTGCTCATGGTGTTTCACTTTAATTCCTGTCACACTTAATAAACTTTATAAGCTCATTAAATAACTATACAATCACTTGTTTATTAATCATCAAAACATCGATCATGGATCAAAAAATTCCCCCTTTTTGATGAAGGCAAACAAGTGATGCATGTCAATTCAAATCAACAATAAAACATAGTGTGACAACAATCAATCAGACTTAGGCATAGCACATCATCTAAAAACTCTTCCCCTTTAAATGATTCCTCATTAAGCATATATCTCTTTCCATGAATATCTTTCCCCCTGAAATGCACTTCTCCCATAAATACTCTTCCCCCCTGAATAATTCAAATCATGATTCCCCCTATGATGATGCATCAGAAAAATCAGGGCAGAATCAGAAATGATCAGAGCACAAGTAAGGTAGGTGGAGTCAGTTCCTGTAAGCAGATATTCAATCAAGCACTTGTAAACACAATCCACAATTGAGAATTGATTAAAATTAATCACTCAAGACTTGAGGGACTCCACTAGATTTCTGGGACGAGTTGGTGCCACCAATTGCTTACCAAATCTAAAAGACACATGCATCTATCTCTTCCCCCTTTTGGCATTATCAAAAAGGAATGAATACGCATAAAAGATGAAAAGAGCATAGCAATATAGTGCAAGCAATAAGGAGATGTAATGATCATAGGTAAACTACAGTTCAAAACAAGTGCATCAAAAGTACAAGGTAGCAAAAGATGTTCAACAAGGATCTCAAAAGATGTTTCTAGGTCTCCTTAGGAATCTAGGAGAAATGGGCGCCAGTCATTGAGGGAATAGATTCAGAGCCAGATTGGGCTTGGTCAGATGGTGATGGAACCTGGCTATGGTGCAGTGGGGTAAGGTCATCCTACAGTAAGGTTCGAGTATTTTGGGCTTGGTTTAGTATAGCGTGAAGTTTATCAACATCAGCAAAGTCCTCCTTGGAGGGGTCAGTTCCATCAGCCGCAACTTCTGCAGATGGACCTACTGCGTCCTGAACAGCAATAGAAACTGTTGGATCATTTAAATCTGGTACACCCATATTGGTCTTATTTCCAACAGCATTAGCAGTATCTCTTGTCTAAACTTTAACCTCCACATCTCTCCTTCTATTTTCTCTCGTGTCTAACTATCATCTTAGACAGGCTTATCCTTCTCCTTAGAAACAAATATTCCATGCATGTAATGTCCAAGCAACCAGCCTCATCCTTCTTGCCAGACCTAGGAAGCACATTTTTCATTACAAGCAGGTGCAACATCCTGGCAAATGGTCTCATCTCACTACCTGTAATTCTCATTGATAGGTCTAAGGAGTCATCCCCTATGAACTGCTGAGTAGAAATCAAGGGAATGCAAACTTTTGAGTCTGGCTAATCTCCCTTAAAGAAGTTTCAAAATCCTCTTGTTTGAGCCTCTAAGATAGCTCATAATGATGTTGCATAAAAAGAAATATCAACTCCATATACCTTAGATATAACCCACTCATCCTCTCCTTCATATCCTACTTTTAGATTTTTATAGAATTTCTTCACTGCCTCGGGGTACATGGGGTACATGCATTCTTCACTTCCAAACAATTTAGACCAGCCTTGAGCATTCAAAACATCAATTAGCTTCTCTAAACCATTGTCACTCATCCAAATTGAATCAAAAACGAGACCACATGGGATATTTCTTTTCACAAATTGACTTATGGTCAAAGGAATAGATTTACCTTCCTTAGTATTCCTTCTTCTCTTCTTAATCTCCATTTCCCCTTCAGAAATGCTTTCCTTCTTCTTCATCAACCAACTCAACTTCCTCTTCATTGTCTCTTTCTTCCTCTAAATTCTCTTCAGCCACAAAATCACCATCCTCCTCATCCTCAGATTCCGAAATCGGTTTCTCATTGCTTTCAAGGGGGTCAACTCTCTTTCTCTTCCTTTGATTTTTTTTCTCGGAGTTTTCTTCTCATCTCTACAGCCTTGTCAATTTCCTCTATTCTTGGAGTTTCTCTTCCCTTCTGTGACCTTCTAGGTCTAAAAATCGGTTCACATCTTATCTTGGCTACCACTTCAACATTCTCCTCACTATCTTCACCCTTAACATTCACCTCTTCTCCACCTTTCGCTGGGTTTCGACCATCAACATGGATAATTTAGAGCGGCTCCATCTTGAGGATGTCAACAATGGAAGTGTGGGTTCACTGGACCGTTGGATAAAGGATTGATAGGACAAATCAAGAGGTCGGTTCCAATTGCAGGGATGTGACATAAGACAGATTTGGACAGAAAGGTTCAAACAAGGAAATAAACAGGATTGCACTTGAATGTATTGCAGTTTAATGCTCACATGAACATGTCCAAATGCCATACTCATGCAATACTCAAAATGCATCAAATATGTAAATCATCCACGAATCAAAAGCATAATATTAAGCAAATTTTATCAAACCAAGCTCAAGCCTCAAATGTTGAAAATTTTCTTTGCTCAATGATTTTGTGAATATATCGGCAAGTTGATTCTCTATCCTATAAAAGTCAACTTTATGTCTCCTTTCTCTATGTGATCCCTTAAAAAATGATGTCTCACATCTATATGTTTTCTCTTAGAGTGAATCACATGATTCTTAGACAAGAAAATAACACTCACATTGTTACACAAAATGGATATGCAATTAACATCAATCATGAGATCTTTAAGATGTTGATTGATCCAAATCACTTGAAAACAACATGCAGCAACAGCTAAATACTTAGCCTTAGTGGTGGATAATGTAACAGAATTTTGCTTCTTAGAAGCTCATGACATAAGAAATGACACATACCTGAAGTGTTTTTCTATATCCAAGAGACATTCATCATAGTCAGCATCAGTGTAAGCCATCAAGTCAATGTTAGTGTCTCTAGGATACCATAAGCCAATGTCCATGGTTCCCTTCAAGTATCTGAAAATTCTCTTAACAGATTTCAAGTGAGATTTATTGGGGTTAGCTTAAAAGCGTGCAAAAAGACACACACTAAACACAATGTTCGGTCTACTAGCTGTAAGATAATGGAGTGATTCAATCATATCTCTGTAGGTTTCTCATCAACATTCTTACCAAGATCATCACTTCGTAACTTATAAGTTATTGGCATTAGTGTGTCTTGTGTCTTTAAGTTTATTAGCTCATACTTCTTTAGGAGATCCTTGATGTACTTCTTTTGATGAATAAGTGTCCTTCTACAGTTTGCTTCACTTGAAGTCCAAGGAAAAATGAAAGCTCTTCCATGTGACTCATCTTGAACTCATTCTTCATTAGACGTGCAAATTTATCACATATCTTTTCACCAGTAGAATCGAATATGATATCATCCACATAAATTTGTACCACAATCAAAAGTCTTTTCTTCTTTACAAACAATGTGTTGTCAATCTTTATTTTCATAGTCATGCTTAATGAGAAATTTGAAAACTCTTCCATACCATACTCCAGGTGCTTATTTCAAACCATAAAGTGCTTTATCAAGTTTATAAACATGGTTTTGTTTCTCTCGGTGCTTATTTCAAAACATAAAGGGCTTTATCAAGTTTATAAACATGGTTTGGAAACAAAGGGTCTCCAAATCCGAGGGTTTACTCAACAAAAACATCTTCCTTTAGAAAACCATTTAGGAATGCAGTTTTAACATCAATTTGATGCAGTTTAAAACCCTTGAATGTGGCAAATGCAACTAGCATCCTCATAGCTTCCAATCTAGAAATAGGAGCAAATGTTTCATCATAATCAATCCCCTTCTTGACTGTAACCCTTCACCACAAGCCTTGCTTTATTTCTTACTATCACACCCTCATCATCCATTTTGTTTCTAAACACCCATTTCAGTCCAATAACTGATTGATCAGTTGGCCTTAGAACAAGATGTCATACTTTGTTCTTTTCAAATTCATTAAGCTCTTCCTGCATAGCCATAATCTAATCAGGGTCAGTCAAGGCAACTTGAAAATCTTTAGGCTCAACAGTGGATAAGATACTCTTATAAGCACAAGCATTATGCAGTGATGATCTATTCCTAACACCACTTGCAATGTCACCGATTATGTTCTCCAGTGGGTGTGAAGATTTCTATCTCCAGTTTCTTGCTTGAAGGGGTTAGTTCCCTGATACTGTCTATGTCCTAAGTTTTGCTCTATGTCGTGATTCCTTACTTCTCCTCTACTTCTTTCTCTCATTGGTTCGTAATAGTCCATATGAATAAGTTGTAAAGGTAAGGTTGTATTTACAATTTCTTGATCTTGAAAGAGGATCTTACATGTTTCCCTTCGGCACATGCTTCACTTAAACTAGAGCTTTATACTTCACATTTGGCAATCCATGAATCAACTCTTGTTTGCTCAATTTGTTTATCAAAGTAAAGCTAGCATGTCCAAGTCTTCTATGCCACAAGAATGCATCATCTTCAAGCACACTTAAACAGGAAAGGTTATTATATGAAATCTCATTCAAATCAATTTTATACACATTGTTTATCCTTTTGCCAATGAGAATCACATCATGGGTATTCTTCCTATCATTCTCACATTTTTCAGAATCAATTATCACATTGTTTCTTTTGTAGCACAATTGGGAAGTGTTCAACAAATTGTGTTTAAGACCATCAACAAGCAGTACATTATCAATGGAGTGAGAGAGAGATTTTTCTAATTTTACTAAAGCCAATAATACTTCCCTTCTCATTGTCCCCAAACGTCATTGTGCCTCCTTTTTTGGCTTAGAGTGTGAGAAATAAAGATGAATCATTTGTCATGTGCCTCGAGAAACCACTATTAAGAAACCATAAATTATCATGTTGGTTGCTCGTTTTCACTTCAACCTGCACAGAAAAGTGTCAATTCCTTTTTTAGGGCATCCAAACTTGTTTAGGTCCCTTGACATTAACACGGGATAAATCAGTAATGGAAGTATTCTTGGATGTTGATGCTTCATCAGACTTTGCAGAGACAAATTGTTTGTTTTTCATGGATGTTGTTAAGTTTCTAATACAATATTCATAGGTGTGACCCATTACCACATGTTACACAAATCATCGATGAGGGCAAATCAACATGCTTTGACTTCTCAATTTTCTCTTGTTTACCATACCCCAACCCTTGACGGTCAGATTAGGCTCCTTGCATTTTTATCAATTTCTCCACAAACCTTTGACTTTTCACAAGTTTCTCTTTCTTATCAATTATTTCACACTCTCTCTTTTCTAATTTTATCAATTTCTTCTCCAAGGCCTCATTCTTTACATGTGCAACTTTCAGAGATTTTTGTAAGCCTATTCGGTCTGTACTAATGCTAGCAACATTATTACACTCTGTCTTTTTCACAAATTTCATAATGTTTTGCTTGTTTTGCTCAAAGAGTCAGTACCTAAGGGTTGTAATAGTTTCTTTCAGATTCTGAATTTGTCATTCAATTCTTTCACATGAATGTTTATGTCAGCCTTATACCTTAACTCAACAAAGTTAGCTTCAAGGTATAGAAGTTGGTTTTCCAAGCATTGTTTCTTAACCTTTAAGACATCATTATCAAATAACAAGACATCTCTGTAATCAGTTAGAGATCTATTTTCATCAAACAGGTTTGTAACTTGTAGCTAAATCAGTAAATAACTCAATCAAAGTGTCATGTGGGATTTCATTCATTCTAGCCAAGAGTTTAGAGGATATATTCCCAAGCTTTTCTTCATCGGCCAATATGCTTGGCCCTTCATCCACATCAACCATCAGACAATAGCTAAGTTTGGCTTCTTTATTGATTGGTTGCTCTTGCTCTTCTTCCTTTGAATTTATATCTTCCTATGCAGCCGTAGCTACCATGGCTCTCTTCACATCTTTAAGATGGTAGGATCTCTGTTTTTTCCCTTCTCTTGCTCTCTCGTTGCGCAATCTTTCATGAAGTGGGCAGGTTATTTGCACTTGTAGCACACTTCAACTTTCTTTAAGCTTCCTTCTTAGTTTGAGGATGATGGGTTCCCTTTTTGGAAATAGGATATTCTGTTGGACCTCATCTTCTTAAACGTCCTTCGAAAGCCTTTGATCAACATAGCCATGTCATCACCATCCATCTCTTCTATTAGGATTTTATCCTAAAGATATGTAATAAAACATTTTTTATTATGATTAAATGAGAATGTTTTATTAGAATCAATTATGGCATTTTGCATGATATTTGTATCATTTGTCCTATATTCTATTCTAGATGGCTTGGTATGTAGAGTATAGCTTACATACAGAAGACTCTGTCATTGGAAGGAATAGAATAT
>JAOWBR010012009.1:0-16638 GCA_028571145.1 Dionaea muscipula
TCAAAGGCTGAGATTGATTACTGTTGGTAGTGGGTGAATAGTGAGACAGTGTACTGTTCATTTGAGATTGAATCTTGGCCTTTGATTTGTAGATCCAATGGCCTAAAAAAGTCCACTCTACTATTTTAAAGAGGATGTCCGTATTAGAAGGCGAGTGTGTGTATATATATATACAGGGGGGAGGTTATTCTGACACATCCAAATTACACATTCAATTATATCCAATGTTGATCGTTAGATCGGGCCACTTGAACGGCCCAGATGTCCCCTTAGGATTTACATTCAATTACACCCAGTATATATCTTTTCCTTTTTTTGTATCTAAGATCAAATCTAGTACGTTAATTTCCCTTCGATCTATGGTTGTGGATGAGCCATCATATGGGGTGCATTTTTAAGGGGGTACATGTGAAATCGTCAAAAAAAAAAAAAAATTACCGGGAAAGGCTCCGTCCGGATGTTTTTCTGGATGATTTGGGTCGATTTCAAAAAATGCTACATAACTTTTTCCAGAATGATTTGGTACGATCCAAACCATTGGATGTGTTCGAAATATGTGATTTATGAGGGTATAAGAAACCCTACGATAATCCGAGGGGTTAATGTAATCATTTTTTGTATATTTTGAACACATCAAATGGTTCGGATCGTCCAAAATCATTTCGGATATGCTACTTCCTTTATAATGCCAAAATCAGCCCGAAAAACGTCCGGATGGAGCCCTTCCCGTCATTATTTTTCGACGGGCGTGAAACGTGAAATATCTTAGAATGTCGTTTTTTTCACATCCACCGTTCGGATCGTCTCAAAACATTTCGGATCAAAAGCGGCTTATATAACGGCGTAAATAACGGCGGCCAAATAACCTTCCCGTATATATAATATTAATATATATTGTCGTGTCCCCCGCCGTATCCGTGTCCATTTTTTCAAAATTGCCGTGTCCGTGTCCGTGCTACATAGCACTCCCCTTTGGAGAGTAGAATCATGTGCTGCATTTTGAGGCCTTTAAATTGTCATAGACTGCTGGTTAAGTTCTCACACAAGGGTTTAGTTGTGTGAACACCAATATGCCTCATGTTTTTTTGTGTTGCAGAATAAGTTTATCCCTGGATCCATTTCAGAGAAGTCATCAGGTCCCTCGTCTGTTTTCACTTCAAGCCCCAGCTCTTATACTGTGCAGAATCCAGGCTCCAGTTCCTTGATTCACATGCAGGAATCATATCAAAGTCTTTCCAGCCCAGGTTCTACAGAAGTCTGTTCAGAGTTGGCTGGGAAACATCACGGGGTAGATCATTTTGATTGCGTAGAAAGTGTAGGAAATGTGAGCCACTCATCTCCAGTTGAAGTGAGCCAGGCACTGAGAAGACTTGAGGAGCAACTAAGTTTGGATGAGGATGTCTTCGAAGACTGTTTGCCTATTCCCACCAGCGATGAACCCGTAGTTGGTCATGGAGTACTGCATTATGATGGAAAAAATGTGCAGGATCAAGCTGCGGATTCGCAGCCATATGATTACTATAGGAGTCATACTGGGCGTATTTCTAATTCAACCAATTCTGCATCACAGCAAGGTCAGATTCAGTTTCTTTTCGTCTGCTATTCTTCAAAAATTATGGAGTGATTTCCTCCTTATATTTCTCTTTCCCTCTCTGGATGAGGCAATGCTAACATTCTTTATTTGCTGCGGTTGTCAGTTCAGATGTTTGACAGTACTTGTCCTTGATATAAGGGATGAAATATGCTTAGAAAAACAAGGTTTTCTGTCACGGTCCTGCAGCCCTTGGTCCTTGTTTATCAACCAGAAGCTTGGCCTATTAATATTTTTCGTCTGGTAGTAACTCAGTTGAAGTTTAAATTACGGAAGTGTATGGCAGGAGTGTCCTAGAAGTACATAGTCTCTGCAAACAAAATGAAAAAGCTGGTGGTTCTTTCTTTTTGATGGACAGCAAGGAAGCAATGTCGTCACAATGATATGACTGTCCATCATGATTGCTTTTACTGTCAAGTAACTAAATAATTCTCTTTGCAACTTTGCTCTCCTCGTCTGTTCTTAATGAGGGATCATTGAGGTTCTGCCATACCTACAAATTTTAGAGCGCTGGGTTCCTGAAAATGTCATTCCTCTTCATCCAAGGGTGTAAGGGCTGCAAAGATACTTTTGATGCAAACTATGCAGGCGCATTCTCTTGGCAGTAGTATCCTTTTCTCCACAATGCTGCCTCTAGAAAACTTTTCCTTCCTGAAATAGGGTTAAAACTTCTGTGAGCATCACTGATGGTCGGTCAGATATGTTTTCACTGTTGATGTTGTTGATCTTTCTGAACATATTGGTGTCTATTTGAAGTCATTCAATAATCAAATGTCACCAAGATATAGCCAGAATACCTGATTGAGAAGTCCTTGCCTTTCGTGTTAATAGTTGTATTATCGTGCATTATTGGCAGTCTAAGAACTTGTCAGTCATAGGATTTAAATAATATGAATAAGTAGAAATTCCCGTAGTCTATCTTCCTTTTTCCAATTTCTAGCTGCTAGCTGAATACTCAAAATTTTGCTTGGTGGGTGCCTGAAATGTCCATCTTTTCCAGGAGACGGCGGCTTTAATCAACATCCTTCTCTCGGGCTGGTTCATGGAGTTAGCAATGGAGAATATCTGTCTTGGAATTATGCGCTTGGGATCTCTGATGCTTCAAGGCCTCTCTTATTTGAAGGCAATGGAGCATATATGATCCATGCAAATGTGAGTATTAAGATGGGGTGCTATACCTAGTATTGATGTGTAATGCCTGTTGAATTCTTCAATATCAAGATGACAATATATTTCTGTTAATCTAAATTGTTCCGGTCAAAGAAACGATTACCTTTTTGAAAAATGGTATGTTGTTTGTTGTTTTAATGCATTTTGTTATATGTCCATTAGAATGACAGAGCGACCAAGGCAAGGAAAGTTAGTTTTAACACTAATGTTAAACCCCCCAAAAGCAATGTAGCTGAATTTTGCGTCAAACAACTTCGGAGCCAACAAATAGCATGAGGCAAAATGATAACCATCTCATGCACTTCCACTCTGATAGACTCCTCAAGTGATTATCGATACAGTATCTAATAATTTCTATGTGAAGTTGCACGTGGTCAAGGAGCGAAAGCATGAGTTTTCAGTGTGGTCCTTCATGTTGTTGCTTGAGCAGGTCAATAAGCTTCTTTCCTTCATCCTCTCAAGGCACTACTAAGCTATCCTCTCCCATTTCTTCTTATGCGGCTTTATACAAAGACTCAAGACCAACTACCTAAATGTGAGGAATATTGGCCAGATAACAACTAGCAGGATGTCGGTTAATACCTAGTTTTGTCAATATTAGTGGTTCTCTAAAAGGGATTAGGACAGGTGAAAACAGAGTTGGCATGCACAATACATGGTTTAAAAGTTTTAATCAGTTGATTTTGTTGAGAATTTGATAAAGGACTACTAGAAAGTGAGAGATCAAGATATAAGTCCCTTTTGAACAGGCCTTTTTTCACGAGAACACTCAATTGATGAGTTGGACTGCCATGTGCCTTGGATAGTTGGATTAACTAAGAACTCTGACAGGGGCTTTTGGGAAATATCTTTCACTTATGTATCTATTTGAATATCCTCACACATCTCTTTATTTATTTCATGGTAGACTTGCCTATATGATTGCTGTAAGTGGCAGAAACCCACAAGTTATATCCATAGTAGTGCTTGGATCTGGTGAGAGGTGGGAGGTAAAAATGATATTTCTATTGTGATTAAAGTTTTTCTTTGAATTTTTTACCTTGATCTAGATAGACTGTTCTGGAGGTTGTTGTTTATGTTTCTACAGTAAGCAACAAAGAAATCTCTGATACTATGCATTATATATGGCAACTTCTGAAAATTTGCCTCTGCTTGTTATCTACTGCCTGGCCAATTACAGCAGGAGAAGCAGCTATCAACTTCAAGTGGTCATGGTGATGCCATAGAAAACCTGCATCTCTGGAAGTTTGGAGGAAATGAGACGAACCAATGTACTTCTATCTTGATCTATCAAAGCTATCCAGAATGCAAATCTTCAACTATCTCCCAAACAGTGTATCTCGTGCTCTAATCACTCTTTCGTGTCTGCAGCATTAACAGGACTTCCCGAAAAAGCCACAGATATTGTTCCAGCATATAGTTCTGCTGGTACCATCCTGGAAACCGACCAAGATTTTGGTGCAATGTTTGACCGTGGTCAATTTGGAATGTATCTTGAAGCAGATTCAAGGTTGGTGATTACACAAGAGCAGAAGTTCAAAATCCATGAAATATCCCCAGAATGGGGTTTTGCAGGTGAGGCTACAAAGGTATGCTACATGAACCTCTATTATTGACATTATTCACCATGATCTGCACATTTTTATACTTTTTTGCACATTACATTTTTCTTTCACTTCTGTCTCTGATGTCTGCAGTCAACAATTTCTTAAGCTCATCTTAGAAATCTTGATACGGACATTCTCTTTTTTTTTTAATGCATGTCCCCGAAGTGTGAGATGCAAAGTTATGAGTTTCTTGTGATTGCATATTACAGTCCTGTTTGCAGTTGATGTACTTTGGATTCATGCTGAACAGATAAAAGTTTAAGACTCTTAATGTTGATGAATATAGGCCTCCATTTGTGGTTTGTTGCCAATATTCCCCAGTAACGATTTGTGTGATTGCACCTCCAATTGCATACAGCTGGAAGTCCTGCTAGTATTTACTGGACTTTGAGTAAGATAAAATTATGGAATCATTCATTATATCCAAATAAAAAAGAGAATCTGAGATACACTTGCATCAATAATAGTTTTCGGTAGCTGTATGCAACCTTATATCATGCTCTTTGTCTTCGGTAGACTTCTGCATAGCATAAAGTCCAACAATTTTGTGCATTATATAAAGAATGTGCTTTCATGTTTTCTGATCAAGAATCAGTGCTCCAGACATAGTTGAACTTGGGGTTTGACTGCAGGTTATCATTCTTGGATCTTTCCTTTGTCAACCATCAGATTACAACTGGAGCTGTATGTTTGGTGATACTGAAGTTCCTGTACAGATCATCCAAGATGGTGCCTTGTGTTGTCAAGCTCCTCCTTGTCTCCCGGGCAAAGTTACTCTGTGCATCACTTCCGGTAATCAGCAGTCTTGCAGTGAGATCAGGGAGTTTGAATACCGTGATAAGACAAGTATCTGTCCGCACTGTAATAGATCTGAAGGGAAGGCAACTAAAAGTGCAGAGGAACTTTTGCTCCTTGTCAGGTTTGTTCAGTTACTTTTGTCTAATTCATCTGTCACAAGAGAAGGCGATGACTTGGGTATCGATCGATTGAAGCAACTAAAAACTGATGAAGACTTGTGGGACCAGCTAATAGACGATCTTTTAAGCGGCAGTGGAACTGTATCTAGCACCAGTGATTGGCTCTTGCTAGAACTTCTGAAGGACAAGTTGCAGGACTGGATTTCTTATAGAACGTCCATCTGTAGCAACTCAGGTTGTACCATGTCCAAAAAAGAACAAGGGATCATACACATGATTGCTGGGCTGGGCTATGAGTGGGCTCTGAACCCAGTACTAGATTCCGGAGTTGGCATAAACTTTCGTGATCTTAATGGGTGGACTGCTCTTCACTGGGCTGCACGATTTGGGAGGTGATTCCCTGCTATGCTACAATGGATTTATCACTAGTTGTCTGTTTATGCTTGTTAGACTACTGATGTCAAAATGCTCTGTGGTGACAGGGAAAAAATGGTTGCTGCTCTAGTAGCTTCAGGAGCATCACCAGGAGCAGTTACTGATCCCTACTCCCAAGATCCTAGAGGTAGAACTCCGGCATCCATTGCTGCTGCTTACGGGCACCAAGGACTTGCTGGATATCTGTCAGAGTTAGCGTTGACCAGCCATCTTTCATCGCTTGCGCTGCAAGAGAGTGAGCTGTCCGGATGCTCTGCTGATGTGGAGGCAGAGGAGGTAACTGTCAATAATGTTTCAAAGAATACTGCAACCACCGCTGAAGATCAAATTCATTTGAAGCAAACTTTGGCGGCAGTTCGTAACGCATCCCAGGCTGCTGCTCGCATCCAAGCTGCTTTCAGAGCTCGATCTTTCCGCAGGAGACGAGAGAGAGAAATTGCAGCACTTGCAGCTCGTGATGAGTATGGTTTTGGGCCAAGTGACATTTCTGCTGCATCGAAGCTCGTCTTCCGCAACCGTCATGACCACAATGCTGCTGCGTTATCCATTCAAAAGAACTATAAAGGTTGGAAAGGTCGCAAAGATTTCCTAGCAATCCGACAGAAAGTAGTTAAGATACAGGTGTGTTATACGTTTGTCTCTTGTTGGAGCTGAAGCTGAAAAAAAAATAAAGAACTAAGGAAAGCGGACACAAATAAGAACACACAGACAAAAGGAGAAGTAACAAAAAAGAAAAGACAGAAAGTTCTATGAATTTACAAGATTGCTAGATTCGGGTTATACATCCTTTCTGATTTTAGTAGGCCAAGCATTATCCTCTATTCTCAGTAGTTAATCCTCTGGTTTATGTAGGCTCATGTAAGAGGCTATCAGGTTAGGAAGCAGTACAAGGTAATCTGTTGGGCAGTTGGTATCGTAGAAAAAGTTGTGCTGCGATGGCGTCGTAAAGGAGCTGGTTTACGTGGATTCAAGGCAGATCCTGAAATTGACGAGGATGTAGAATATGAGGATCTTCTGAAGGTGTTCAGGAAACAGAATGTGGAGGCAGCGATCGACGAGTCTGTCTCTAGAGTGCTATCCATGGTTGAATGTCCACAGGCACGTCAACAATATCAACGTGTGCTTGAAAGATATCGAGAGGCCAAGGTATGCATGTGCTACATGTTTTGCTGTAGTGCAATGAGCTTACCTATAATGATCTAATAGATTGTATTGGTAGTTTATCTCTATTTGGCTTTTCCCTAATATACAGATTGCTGTAAAAAAACCTTTGCAGTTACCATGAACACAAATAACTCTATGAATCTGGCCATCTCATTTCAGAAATCTACGGAAAACAAAACCCTTAAATACTTTCCTTTGGTTTATTTTTTTTATTAGGTAATTGTCATTATCACTCTCTTCTTCGTTTTTTTTCAACTCAGCTCAAAACCTTGTTTTCATTATATATGGGACTCTAGAAATATTTTAAATTTAAAACAGGTCAATGGACCTGTTCTATGAATCTATCCTAAGTTCCTAACTATGAAGGAGTTCCTAGAGAGAAACCGAGAGGCTTTACTAGGAAATTTTGGAGGAGAAATTTTATGTGATATATAGTAATCTTTGTAATTGTAACATGCAAATTGGATCTAGAACTTACTTTTTTCATCACCCTCAATTTCTTGGTACCACTTGTGGACGGAAAGCTGCTCATGTTTTATGATTCATGCCCAAAATGTACATGGGAAATGCAGTTAATTCCCTCATCTGTTTCGTGTTGTTGCTGCGATGGTCGGTGGCAACTACTAATGCATTTCCGGTGAATGTTGTGCTAGCGTGTCATTTTGCAGGCTGATCGTGATATTGCATCATCGACTGTGACAGCATCATCATCTGGGAGTGATATTTACAATATGGAAGATCAACATTGATATTTTCCAGTTTACAAAGAGTGCTGGTCTGGTCTGGTCTGGTCGTCCTAACTGAGGCGTTCTCTTTGTACATAAATAGTTTAGGCAGCTCCACCACCACTGAGGCTCTCGACAGTCTAAATATGAATTAGTTGGTGTGGATGTCCAGTGATCGATCTATAGGACATACTTGTTGTAAGTGGCAATATTGGAGATGTATTAAACACGCATGTTAGATAGTTGACAATTTGTATATTATAATTGTAGAATCTTTGTGTGCATGTATCTTATAAATACTTGGGGTCGATGTCACCTATTGAGAAGTGGTCGTGTTTGTTGTTGTCATTGTCCTTGTGTATGTGATATTGGATGATGATGTATTAAATGCTAACATGTAAAATTATAATTTTTGAATTTTTTATTCCAATTTTAAACATTTTTTTAAGTGAGTTTTGTGTTATTATGGATCAATCTGTGTGTATTATTTTTCTAATATAAGAAAATATTTTTACTTGCATGAAAAGGTTATTGCGATAATAAGTTCATGATTTGAGATCGCAATTACAAATACAGATCAATTAAAAGAGAAAAGAGTGATTCTATTTTCACAATTACTTAACACATTATAACAATTTATGAATGAATAAAAATATCTTCATATTAATTATTAAATGATTGAAAAGAATATCTAAATAAAAGTATGTACCAAATATTTCGGTAATGATGGCGGAATTATTTCGGTCATATTAACATAAATATTAATCCATTAAAATGATACGATATTGATCGAAATATTTGGGTTATTCTACCAAAAATGGAAAAAGATTAAAAAAGGGAATGATTCGTGAAGGATGGAGTGGTGTACGTGGGCTGGGCTGGCTGGGTAAAGGAGGAGACAGTGCATGCTTCGGTTGGCGCTTCTCCCGCGGCCCGTACGACATCATCTGTTTCCACTGAACTTTGGGGGAAGCAGATCCAAGTCCAACTAAACCCAGTCATCAACCGCCCAACCCCGGGGGAACCCCCCAGCCTGCTGTCATGGAAGCGACTCCCAACTCCGGCGGCGGCGACGACGACTGCAACCAAATCGCAATTCGACGACTCGTGGAATCACCTATTGACCCCACGGAAATTCCTGGCGGCGCCGAGGACAACCCGGCGGTCGATTGCGACGACGACGACGGCCATCATCATCAGCTGCTGGTTGAGTTGCTCTCTCAGGTAAACCCCACACGCATAAAACAAATATGTATAATGTCATACGCTGATGGATTGTGAATGTGTGATCGTAACTAAATGAATGTGAAACCGACGACAAAGGAAAGGAAATGAAAAGAATGATTGCGTTTGTAACGATAAAAATTGATCCAACATAGTTATAGTTTGAGACTCATATTTAAAATCAAAATGGTAATTGATGAAATTATAAAAAACATTTATAATTTATTTATTTTTCGTAAAGTTTTATTTCTCTAATGTTTGATTTATTTTTGTAACCTCAACTAAGTCCTCCTTTGATTTGGATTTCATTAATGAAAAAGAATAAAAATGGAAGAAAAATGAGATAACTTTAATTTCTTTTGTTTGGTTTAAATGGAAGGACTAACTCCTCGCCCCTCCTTCCTCTGAAGGAAGGATCATTTTCTTTTTTCAATTAAGTCCTTTGAAGCGAACATGAATTAATATAAAAATAGAAATAACTTTACTTGTCTACCCCAGAATCCATTCTTTATATTTATTAGGAATTTGGAGGGCTTTGATGGCTATTTCAACGAATTTGATTTGCTCTATGCATGCGCATTGAAATATATTTAACACACCCCCTTCTTGAAGGATTCGAACTCGTGATCTTTAGTCATAAACTTTGATACCATGTTAAAGAATTAACTCTATTAAAATATCAATCTTATAGTAGAAGGTCGGCCCTTAAAATATATTTAACATGCATTAATCCCCACTTCTCCAAATGGGTTTATGTGATTGTAGAGATACAAGTTTGATTCCAAACCTCAGAAGCAAGCAGCAAGCTAGAATATTGATTTGAGGTGTGGGTAGAATGGTGATCACTGAGTGCTATTTTTCATTCTAATTTATGTGGAATCTATATATTCTCTCTTCTTGTTGATTTTTCCTTTTATCAACAAAACCAGCCTAGCCTAATTCAAGATCAATTGACGTGAAAATACTTGGATTTTATTTGATTTTGAAGGATGAAATTGAAATTCATAGTAACGTACGTATAATTGAAACAGAAAATAGTTTTGTAAACAAGTGTATTTATTTTATGTTTTGATGCATAGAAAATGAGTAACTACAAGGACACTAGGTGCATGAGCAGGTAGAATCAGTGAAAGCTCAAGAATCCTCCATTAGACCAGAGGAGACAAGTAGGGAGGATAACGCAGCTGGTGCAATGGGGACTGGAGCAGAGGAGGTCTTGAAAGAGCTGAAGAAAGTTCAAAGGCAGAACACGATTACTCACAGATTGCTTTCGACCCTTATCGTCCTTACACTTGCTTGGCAACTCTCTGAAGTCTCCCTCCTATTGAAACTCAAGGATGGATTGAGCCACCCTTTTAGATCCTTAGGAAGCATGATCACTTGGATGATCGCTCCGGGCGTGAAAGTGAAAGACGACGACCCAATGAAGCAAAATCCTTCATATGTCCCTCCTCCTCCTCTTCAGATTCCTCATGTGGGCTTGGGTGGTTTAAATGTTAGTGGTGAGAAGGGAAGAATATAGGTTCATTAATCAACTGTGCTGCACTGCGCTGCACTGCACTGCACTTGGGTATAAAATGATCAAGTTCCCATCAGTTTTTATGCTTTGAATTGTCAATGTGAAGCTTACTACTTTTGATTTTTCTTTACTGCAGTTTGTAAATTGGGATTTTTAAGTGCCTGTATAAAGTGGGTTAGCTCCATGATAAGCAACTAGCTATCTATATTTACCAATCAATCACAAGTTTCATTCTCTAGGGCCTTGATTGCCTGCTGCATAAGGCCTGGGTGGGGTATTAGCTTACACCAGTAGGGAATATGTTGCAAAATCAACATATTTGGGTATTAGCTAATACGGAGATAAATAAAAGATATAGAGTCTACGGTGTATTATTTCACCGTTTGAGCTGTATTGTATTTAACTAATTCTGAAGCTAGCGAAAGTTAATACGTCCTCCATATCAGTTATTTCTTTCTACTTTTTAGAGTGGATCTCATCTTATCCTTTATATATTGTCAAATTATTTTTTTGGGTATTTTAATTCCCTACTATAAACATTACATCAGTGAAGATTCACCCTCCAAACATAATACACCCTTTATATTTTATCCCCCTTCATAATTAATACCTCTAATCTTTTGCTGCACCCAATCGACTATTTATTTCCCTTTTCCCTTGGGGAATTATTTTTCTTCCCCATTTTCCATATATGTCCTCATTTCTCCATTTTCCTATTTAAAATTTTGAAAAATAAATTTTATTTAAATTAACAAAAAAAAAAAAAAAATCATATAAAGCATATAAATCATAACTAAGTCAATTAGACCTAATTTTGACATGTAAAATCAATAGATAAAAAGGAAAGTTGAGTGAGGTCACTCGTAACAGTAATATGAGACTTCAAGCTCCCTAGTAATATATAATATTCATCTTCTTCCTACTCAAATTCTTTTTCATTTTGTTTGTTTTTCTAAAATATAAAACTTCTAATTTTTTGTTCTAGTTATTCGAAGTCTCCGGCCCGTAGGGATTCATACATACTCATCCCCAACCCATAAAGGGCTAATAAATTTTTTTCATCCCCGTTTTGACCTCATTAAGGATGAATTCGGAATGAATTAACTGGTGTGGGTGTAGGGTGGCAAAGCAAACAAGTTAGTACTTGGTTAACCTTAACTTCTGATTAGACTTAAACAGTACATATTCTACCATGAATACGTGTGAATAATCCTGATGATGACTTGGTTAACCTGAGTCGATGAAGTCGATGTGATTTCAGTTTGGACACCCAGAAAGCATACAGTCCTATTTGAAAAGGAGTGGGTGCAATGAGAGCGAGAGAACAATCAACCCAACACATGAGAATGGGCAAGAGAACAATTAACCCAGCACATGAGAAGGAGGGATGCCATGAGGGTGAGAGAACAATTAACCCAACACATGAGAAGGGGGCAAGAGAACAATCAACCCAGCATATGAGAAGGGGGGTGCAATGAGGGTGAGAGAACAATCAACCCAGCACATGAGAAGAGGGGGTGCAATGAGGGTGAGAGAATAATAAACCCAACACATGAGAAGGGGGCAAGAGAACAATCAACCCAGCACATGAGAAGGGGACAAAAGAACAATCAACCTAGCACATGAGAAGGGGACAAAAGAACAATCAACCCAGCACATGAGAAGGGGGGTTGCAATGAGGGTGAGAGAATAATCAACCCAACACATGAGAAGGGGACAAGAGAACAATCAACCCAGCACATGAGAAGGGGACAAAAGAACAACCAACCTAGCACATGAGAAGGGGACAAAAGAACAATCAACCCAACACATGAGAAGGGGGGTGCAATGAGGACGAGAGAACAATCAACTCAGCATATGAGAAAGGGACAAGAGAACAATCAACCCATTACATAAGAAAGGGGCGTGCAATGAGGATGAAAGAACAATCAACCCAGCGCATGAGAGGGCAATGACGGGCCCTCAGTTTGGGTCTCCTCCTGCTGCTCTGTCGGCATAGCAAAGTTCGGAAATGTGGGGGCACATTTGTTTGTCGGTAAATGAAAAGTGGGCACACAAATACGCTTTCTTGCAACGTACCTGACGCCAGCACACAGAATCTACTGGGCATTTAGAGTTCAATAGATCAATGCTGAGATGGTGATACGTTTGTTTGATACACAGCTTCAATATGGGAGTGCTAATTTTGAAATAATGGGAGAACTGGAATATATAAACCACAATCTGATAATGGACAGACCAACTACCAAAAAAAAAAAAAAAATCAAAACAAAGAGGACTGACTCATAGTTCCCACCAAGCTAATGGAACTGAACAAGCAAGAGTAGAATGGCTTCAAATCCAGCAAACTTCAGCCAGGTTACAAATCTTCATCCCCTGTGCAGTAACTTGGGCAGTTGAATTCATCCTTCATGCATAATTCAAGCGGAATATGTCATTCAGCACGTAAAAGCTTCCCTGTGGTGTTGGCATCAAATGGAACATCTAGCAAGCATGAATCAACTTGTCAGTACCAAAATCAAAAAAGTTGGCAACACTAGAACAGAGACCAAAGCACAACTTGAAGAGAAACAAAGCTAAGCAATTTAGCATCTCCTGTATTATAGATGGTTGTTCGAGGGAAGGGAAGGGAAGGGAAAGGGGGCATTTGAACTGCATGCTTGGCCTGTATGCAAACCACCGATAATCCAGAAGATGAGCTAGCTTGACTATTATTTCAGCCAAATGGCCAAAAGAAGCAAACCAAGTCAAAGTTGTCAATAATGTATGTGAATGGTCAAGAAAGGCGATAAAAAATCAGCAGAAGTTGATAGACAGATTTAATACGCGCATCAACAAACAGGAGAACGTCTCAGTCCATCTTATATCTGACAGATAGTTAGAGAAGGCAGATCAGAAGTAATTCCCCAAGTTCATCATCAAAACCAAACAGTTCCGTGCTACCAAGGAACTTTCGGACGTTAGCACAAAGCGTGGAAGTCACTGCCTTTATCCTGGATCTTGCACAAAAAATCAGAACTTTTGGACCCACCATTCAGAGATGGGCATGCGTATTGATTTATTTTCAACTATTTTCTCAACCATAGACAATGTAACTTAACACTGTATGTTGCAAAAGGTTTGCAACATGGGATCACATTTTCCAAGGTCCATCATTCTTTTGACGCCTCAAATCAGTCATAACCAAATTTATAACAAGCAATGTATCGGCAGGCGGTTGAAGCTTTCTCAAAGCCCTACTGGATTTACATGCATGTATCTCAGCAGCGTAAAGAACATGTTAACGATTATTCTTAACCATTAATCACCTATCATTATCTTAATCGCATGGCCCAATTCATCATACAACTCAACATTGGATGCCAAAGGTCCAATAAATGCATCTTAAAGATCAAGCCCATCCCAATAAACGAATAAAAGGAAATAGGCAGCTCTTCACATAGTTCAACATGTAAGACACACAGCTCCTGACGATTTGGGCTAGCAAATTGAATAGGCTGAACACTTAGTAGGTGTACCGAGAAACCGACCGGATGATCTGTTTCCAATTGGGGTGGTAAGGACGATATTCACCACTCAAGTGGTTGAAATCAATGATCTATGAATATCCTCGCATTCAATATAAAAGTTCGTGGATCTGTAACATGATCAGTTTGCAAGAGGACATTGAACCGAAGATGGAGCATCTACTTTGGATCCCAGAAACGAAAATCTCTGAAGATGCAAAACTTACACTTACAGAGATTGACCATAGGTTTTTGACAAACATACAACAAAGAAAAAGTAATCCATCAAGCAGAGGCTAAATTATGTGTCAAGTGAAAGTGTATAAAGGGGTTAGCAAAGGATGTGTTTCAAAAGAAGAAAAAAATAGTCTACTGGTGAAGACTTTACAAAGAGTTGGAAAACCTTATATAGCCAAGGGCTCAAGGCAAGCATAAATTATCAGGTATTCTGAAGAGAAAGAGTTTATCAATGCATGCGCCTATCGAAAACAATGCATTATAGAAATCACAACAAAGTGGATAAGCTATATCTCACACTTTTCATCTGCAGAACTATTTCAATAAAAGGAAAAGAATATGATAGATCCCACTTGTGGAATGAAGAGAAGAAGCAAAATCAGATGAACCAAGGGGATAAAACTCAAAAATTCAAATAAAAAACCAAGTATGGAACAAACTCAGCAGGTCAAAGCATTTCTCTCAAAAGATCTTCACCAGTACTACTCATCGATGAAGCGAACTTACAATTTTTACAGGTCAGTATTTTTCCTACAGTGCAATGGATCTAATCACAGGCTGACTAGAAAGATTGCTCAAAATTACGGCTCTGATATTGTGCCCCTCCATACCAAACTTACCCAAGCCTCTCTAGCAGACTAAGGCAGTAAGAAGCAGCAATCCTTACCATATTACTTCAAGGCATGTATCTATATCTTATGACTAGCACCATTACTTGCAATTACCATCATCACTAACTTCTATAAAGTTAGCCTCAAATGAACTGTATAGCATATCGGTGTGAGGATCTATCAAACGGAATTTTATCCATGCACCCATGCAGAAACCTAATACACTGAACTCACAAAATTAGACAAAGAATAACCTGTTGTGCCGATCTTATAATCTCAAAAAAGCACCAGATATGTGGAAGATCCATTCAGATACTTGAACTAAAGTTGATATGGAAAGTTATTAGCAACCTAAAACAAGACAGAAAATCCATCAACTGAAAACACAATAATTAATGAAAAAGCCAATATTGTACCAAAGACAAATGCAGATAGATACTAGATAGTACATATCATGCCTTTATAAGGTTTGACTAGGAACCAATACATACCCAACAAATAGCCAATAGGTTTACCAAACAACCATCATCCAGCCTTTGAACAGTGAGAATCCTGGTCCATCCTTAGTGATACTAATCCGGAAACTATAAGCATGATATTCAAGAACCTTCATATTTATGGTCAACTGTGGAAAACCAAGAAGCTAACAGCAAATTGCTTAAAACCATCCTTTGTTTGCAGAAAATGACATGGTAGACAACTACCATCCAGCAGATCATCCCAAATCAACCACAAACCAATTAAGCCTAATCTAGACATCAACCAGAGCAGCGCAGATCTAGATCTATATCATACAAGTAAAACTTGCAGAGACAAAGATCGAATGAGCATTGAAGGCCAATCGATCGAACACACAGCAAATTAATCGATCAGCAATGATATTGAAGACTAACAACATTGATCATATCAACACCAACCACGAACAAATTTCAAGGATAAACCACTGTATTGGATATCCCAACGACTATTCTCGACAACCGAAAAGAAACCGTTATCTCACAAATCGCACCAAAAAAACCGGACAGGAATCCCAAGACATAGATTCAGAGGCAGCAGATCGCGAGGAAAAGTAGGAACCTATTTCATACCTGGCTGAACTTGAGAGCGTGCTGTTCGCCGGAGATTTGGAGATTTCCGCTGACGAAGACGACCATGCCGCCGGTGCCGGAAGGCTGGCAATCAACGGTGGTGACGGAGTGCTTGCACTGCTGAAACGGGAGGGTAGTGAGCTTGGCGACGATGTTCTGTGCGCCCTGGACCTTCAGTCCCTCGAAGGTCAGCATGGAGGAATCCTGGTAGAGGTTCCCGAGCCCTGGCCGATTGGTGTCGAAGGTGGAGTAGTAGTGCTCCACAAAGGCCTTGGCTACTGCATCTGGATCCATGGCAATCCCTTCCCTTCCCTTTCCTCTTCGCTATGCTTCTTCTTCTTCTCTGTATCAGAGATTTGATTGACAACTCCCTCCAATGGCGTTTCAGCTTACAATCCACGCGAGAGAGAGACAACGGGAGGAAAGTAATTGAGGAGAGAGTGAGCGTGAGGTAGACCTGGGAAAAAAAAGGGCTTCTATTATGTTTCATATTAATTAGGGTATAAAAGGGTATTTCTATCTTATTTATAATCGTACAAAAATAATGGAGCGGCCCATGCGAGTTTCTCGTCGGATTTTCGGGGCCCAATTCTGATTTGTGCGATGTGTCACGGCACCGTTTTCTCTCACCTCATCCTGCCACGTATCCATGCCAAAAACATTCAAAATAAATACACTATCCCTTCCCCATTCCTTAGTTAAAACTAGAGATTACCCGTGCCTTCGGCACGATAGAGATTATCTGTGTCTTTGACTCGATGAACACAATACTCTTAAAAAATAAAAATCAACAAAAAATATACGTTAATAACTCTTTTAAAAAATTAAAATATAAATCATAAAA
>JAOWBR010012120.1:0-16638 GCA_028571145.1 Dionaea muscipula
GCATGTTGCCGACGTGCTTAAAGCACCAAGCATCTAGTCGAGTCACGTTTTCCGTTTCCCTTCCACATATGCATCCTTCCAGACTCCAGTTTGGGGGAAAAACCGAAAAACCGAAAAATCACATCCTATCTTTTAAAGTCAAAACAAACCCAATTCCAAATTTCGAGTCACCCCCAAAATAAAATAAAAAATACTTTCTTTGTTTTCAATGTTCATATAATTAAGAAGATTCACACTATTTTCTTCCATTCATTCAATTGTATCCGACAAAAGGAAATCATCATCAAAATCGGCGACCCTTCGTGTTCTGGATCTTAGGTTCATCAAATTCACAGCAGCTAGATCTCCGTCTTGTGTTGAGGTGATGGGTGTCCCAGCATTCTACAGATGGCTTGCCGACCGCTATCCACTGGCGATCGCCGATGTGGTGGAAGAGGAACCGAGAGACCATGGAAACGGGGTGATTTTGCCCGTTGATGTTTGTAGGCCGAACCCCAACGGGATGGAGTTTGATAATTTGTATTTGGATATGAATGGTATCATACACCCTTGTTTCCACCCTGATGGAAAGGTATCTTTCGAATTTACGAATCTCCTTCTTCCCCTCTTAATCCTTCACAATTTCTAGCTTTATATTTATTGTTTTTGGTGCTCAGGGAGATGGAAGGGCGAGAGAATGATTTGGGTGTTTTCTCGAAATTTTGCCCTTTTTATGGGGTGGGTTTGGGCCGGGGAAGTTTTTCAGATTGCTTAGCTCGCGGAGGGAAGTGAAGGAAGTAGAGTTCTGAACCTAAAAAGGGTTTTGGGTTTCGTGGGTTTTCTTTTCCTGGAACTTTGAGGAACAGGTGTTTCTCATGGAGGAGATGGGTTGGAGTCAAATATGTTAAGGGAGTAGATGGTAAGGGATTAATAATTTGTTGTAAACAAGCAGAAGACACTAGTGTGTTTTGTTTGTAGTGTTTTAATGGTAGTTTCTGCTTTAACTGGATGCCTGGTCAGAATTCCATTTAATGTTTATGTTAGGCGGAACATGGAGGTAAGAGAATTTGAGGAAATAAGATCGAGGGAAGAAGGTTGTGCAAATACAATTTAACTATTTGTCATGCCAGTTATGTGTGATGATGCCTTCTCTTTGTTTTTCTGGATGGAGTAGACCAAATTCTTCCATGTTCTATGATTCTCAACATAATGGAAAATCCAAATTCAAGGCGATTCGCATTATTGTGCATTTCTGTCACTTCCTTGGACCGCCTTTTCTTTTTTCTTTTTGCAAATAGCCATGGTTGGATGGATAACAACCCTTGTCTTATTGCTTAGCATATGTAAACTCTGATGCAACAACAAGATGTCAATCCTACAAGTTAACATTTTGGAATTGTAAGTTGGTAGTAGGACTCTGGAAAATCTAACTTTCTGTAAAATTTTCAAAGTTCGGTAACTTATTTGATTTACAAACTTTAGATATCTTAACCTTTCATTCACGATCCAAGAATTGTGTGGCATAGATGTTCTCCTTGAGAGAGAGGAATCATATCTATTAGGACGTCTTCTTTTCTAACTTGTACTTAGCTAATAGGAATCGACGTAGTTGTTGTTTGATTGACCTACAGCGTTGAAATGTCTGTAAATGGAAAAAAGTGGTTAAGAGTTTTGATGTCTTTATGAAGATGAAGAAAGTGTTACTAGAAGGGCTTTCTTTCAAATTTACATTTGGAGGAAGGCTTTCTCTTCATCTATCGCTTTTAGATTCAATCCTTTTCCATATCTTCATGCAATTGCAAAATCATCAATAATCAACGTGTTGAGATCCCAGTTGGATTTGAACCAATGGTGCAAATGATTCTACATGCAGGGAAGTAATAACCATGGGAAATGTTGCTTGGTCAAAGGAGAGCAGAAACTGTGTTGAGCCAAAAAAAAAAAGTATACTGAACTGTATGTAATGTATTCGTCTTTGTTCATGCAGCCAGCACCTGCCACCTTTGATGATGTCTTCAAGTCAATATTTGACTACATTGATCATCTGTTCTCGTTGGTTCGGCCAAGAAAGCTTCTTTACATGGCTATTGGTAGGCTTAATCATGTATCCTTGCTTCTGCCATTTGTTATAGGAGTGCAATGAATATTCTTTCAATTGGATTTCACAGATGGAGTTGCACCAAGAGCTAAAATGAACCAGCAGCGTTCTCGACGCTTCCGAGCTGCAAAAGATGCTGCTGAAGCTGTAAGATCTCCTTCTTTTCATGTTTTTGTTCAACTTATTAATTGCCATTCTCTTCTGGGTAGGAAATTATCTTTCTTGAATGTGAAAATGAGTTCTGATGTTGTGTATTCTCACATTTAGCAAGCTGAGGAGGAGAGACTGAGGAAAGAGTTTGAGGAGAAGGGATTGACCTTGAAACCCAAAGATAGGCCTGAAACATTAGACTCTAATGTCATTACTCCAGGAACTGAGTTCATGGCTGTTCTATCAGTGGCACTTCAATATTATATACACAGTCGGTTGAACCACAACCTTGGCTGGCAGAGTGTAAAGGTCTGATACTACAGTCCTCCTTCATTAGTTCCTTGAAAGTTGGATCATTTCTTTTTAGCGGAGTATTACATTCTCTATTTTTCCCATTATACTCCCCGTTTTCATTCAGGGTGGTATTTTTCTTCATATACATCCTTATATATTTATGCGGCTACATTGGGTGCTTATTTGAAGGTTATTTTGTCTGATGCGAATGTTCCTGGAGAGGGAGAGCATAAGATAATGTCCTACATTCGGTTGCAACGTAATCTTTCTGGTTTTGATCCAAACACCAGACACTGTTTGTATGGATTGGTTAGTGTTCTTTTGTTACTATGTTGGTCCAAATTTACTCCTCTTCTACTATTTCTCCCAATTTCGTATCCCAAAATTGTGGCTCTTACATTCTCTGACCAGCTGTATGCACCTCCCTCAATTTTTGATTGTCAGGATGCAGATTTGATTATGTTGTCCCTCGCCACACACGAGGTGCACTTTTCAATCTTGAGAGAGGTTAGCTACATTTTCTCTATTTCCAGGAATCACATATCTGCTTGTCACTTTTCTTCATGCGCTCCTCTTTTGAATTCATGCAGGTTATCGCTTTACCTGCCCATCAGGAGAAATGTTTTCAGTGTGGTCAAGTTGGTCATCTGGCTGCAGACTGTCGTGGTAGGTCCACTGACCAACTAGAAAATTCAAACCGGTTGGTAGATGATACTCCTATTCACAAGAAAAAATATCAGGTTGGATGGTAGACATTCTGACCTCCAGTGCTGTTATTATCTCCTTTTTGGTTGACTCCGTTAGATTTTGTTCGATATTTGCATTCATCTCTGTAAAATAGACCTGTTTGCTTTTGACAGTTCCTCAACATCTGGGTGTTGCGAGAATACTTGCAGTACGATTTGGAAATTCCCAATCCTCCTTTCCAGATCAACTTCGAACGTTTAGTGGACGATTTTGTGTTTCTTTGCTTTTTTGTTGGCAATGATTTCCTTCCCCATATGCCGACACTGGAAATACGGGAGGTGTGTACCTTCAACCCTGTTGTGTATGAAAAACAAGAGCATGTGATGATTCCTTGCTTTTCTTCCACAAAGTACTTAAACTCTATTGGTCAAAACCTTGATTTTTCTTGAATCTTGAATCTTGAATCGATACTGATGGATGATGGAATGAGAAGGGGTGGCCTAGTTTGATGAAGATCGGAAAAGTTGTTTTTGTTTACACATCCCACGTTTGAAGTCAGTTGTGCAAGCACCACCTGGTTTAGTTTTTGACTATAAGACCTCTGCATATTCTTATAGGGTGCTATAAATCTGCTGATGCAAGTCTACAGAAGAGAGTTTTCTTCAATGGGTGGTTATCTTACCGAGAGTGGTGAAGTAAGTTTCTCTCCTGCTTTAAAGTGACCTGATTTGTAATGATATTCACATAGATTCCAGTGATTTCCTCTATAAATTGCGATCAAACAGGTTTGCTGCTTCTGTACCTGCTTTTCCTTCTTGGTTCGTCTTTTTTTTTTTTTTTTTAATCTCTTGATTGCAACTTAGGAACCACTGAATTGTTATTTGGATTTAAAAACTGCCTCATGCACACTCTGTCATTCATATGACTTTGCAATTTGCAAATTGCTCCGTTTGATTGCCCACATATGTTTTTTGTTGCTTTCTTTTAATAACCGGGGGGCAGTTACATAACAGTTGAAAGATGGACTAATTCAAAAAGTGGTATTAGGCTTATGCATTTTTGTGTATTTGGCACATTGGCCTTGGAAGTACTCCTTTTTGTTTCCTGTTTGATTTTGGATGTGTCTTATGTAAATTTTGCTGCCCTTGTATGTATTTGGGGGATGGCTAGTTTTACTTTGCAGTTCGGTATATTCTGGCGGGTGATTGCCTCTTATCTCAAAATTTTAGCCTGTTATGATGAGCTCATTGTAATTGGGGAAAACAACCGTGTGACAACTTCTGCTGGAGTGCAATAGTTGGAGAAAGGAAGTAAGAAAGTCAGATAATGAAGTTGGGAGGTTTATTTTGACGACAGAATATCAATTCCATTTTGTTGGTATCAGTTTCTACGTATTGGCATTCAAAGACTTTATTAGATGTGTGTTTGTGGAAGAGAGAGAATATTGAGTTTGAGAATGCACCTCCTCGATGAACTCTGTCTAAGCCTCTCTACCTTCTCAAGCAAGGAGCAAATGGTGATCTAATTAAGCAGTGAACAAACTCTTGTGAGCATTGACCTTTATCTATCACTCTATTATTGTGTCACCCATGTCAGAGTTCAGGATGCTTCTGCATCATTTTCAAAAGTTTTCCTCTTTGTTCCTTCCTCTTCCTTTGAAATGTCTTTGGGGGCTTAATCCTAAACCTAGTACAACCTATCAATCTCAATGTAGAATTGATGCTGTGTGGCTTTTCTTCACGAAATAATCATTAGCGCATGCAGATGATGCTTATTTTTCCATTTTCAGGTGTTACTGGATAGAGTGGAGCACTTTGTTCAATCAGTAGCAGTCCATGAAGATCAGATCTTCCAGAAACGGGCCCGTATACAACAGGTAACCCTTTAACTTTCTCTTTCAGTGTTCAAGTAAGTTTATAGCACCTTGGTTCTTATTCTCCACACTTGCTATTTCTGGGTTGGCTCTGAATTAGGTGTTTTAGGAACCAAAACATCATCTTGTATATATGTATGTAAATGCATGTACTTAAATATGGAAGATAATATTGTCACTCCAACAGCTCCATCTGATGCTCCACGTTGTGAGTTTTAACCCTAGACAATGCTCACACGGTGGAGTGGAAGTGGTATTGTTAGAGTGAGAATACCACTTTCCATATATGTGCATACTTATGTGTTTATGTATGTATCTGTGCATGTATGGTTACATAGATATTTTGGGCTTTAAAACCACCGAAATGACTTTATTAGGATGCTCATATAAGAACAATATATATTATCAGATGCATGGTCAGAGTCTTTATGTGATCATTATTGACAACGTTGTCGTTGTTAAGTCAGACTTGGATCCAAACTCAAATCGGCCAATGCTGGGTTGTATTAGGCTGGTTTAAAGCTACCCTTGGGTTGGATTTCTGTTAAGTTTTTTTATAGACGCGTATGTGGATCACTTTCTTGGTTTAAATCATATCTGAGCCAGCTATGACAATGCACACCCTTGGATATGTGGAATTTCCTATTAGATCTTCATGAATGAATCATTCATACATCATACTCAAATTACACATAGTGTGTCACAGTCTATGGATGAAGGATGTCAGTTAATCTATTTCGTTAGTAGTAGAGTCTTCTCATCCATGAGAGGATCTATGAAAACAGAAAACCAGTATCTCATACATTAGTTTACTAAAGGTATATGAAATTAAGGTTTAAAACCATTTTTTGGGCATTGTCTGACACACTCGAGCTTTTGTTAAAAGAAGGTTCATCAACATTTTATCTTCATTGTTAGGATTATTAATATTGAATGATGTATTAAGGAGTTGATTTGACATAATTTGCGTGATTGATAACACAAGGAAAATATTTCAAAGCTCCACAACATGGTGTAACTGAAATCAATCGGTTATTTTCATTGTTATAAATTAGTAAATGCAGAGTAGCTTCATTTTCAGGCCATGGAAAATAATGAGGAAACGAAGCTGAAGGCAAGGGGCGATACCTCAGAAGAACCACAGGCTCCTGTAGTGGACAAGGTCTGTTTCTTCATTTGTAATTTACTACTAAAGCTTTTCTGACATAGCTGAATTTGGGGGTTAATTGAGCTTTGAATACTTGGAGTTCTGGCTCTGATGATACTTGTGATATTTTACTGAACAATGATAATAATCCATCTAGCAAAACATTTTCTGGTAGCTACTCAAATAATCAAGTCTCAGCAAACAACTCAACCCCTCCAACATGCACCCATGTCTAGATCTTTCTCGACATTTTCTATTGGTTTTCCAGTTGGTTTGAAGAGGCCACAATTGGTACATGTCTGAGTGTGTGTCCAATTTTGGGGCTTCATATTAGAATCAAGAATCCGTGATTGATTGGTTTTTGGCTATTTATCAATTAGCTTCTCCAGGTTATGAACAAAATTATGTATTAATCATGGCTTCTGTATGTAGGTGAAACTGGGAGAGCCTGGATACAAGGAAAGATATTATGTTGAGAAATTTGGTTTGTCAAATCCCAATGAGATCGATAACACAAGGAAAGATGTGGTGAGTGATGATGCAATTGTGTAGAAGGGAGTTTGTCTTCCCACTTTCATTTTATATCTGCCAACTTGTTTTCTTTGTAATTATGATCTTCTCTGACTGGAACTTCATGTCTTTCTTATTATTTATGCCTCACATTTGAACTATCATGAAGAGAAACTTATAGTTTATGAGGTTAATTAATAGTTTGAAAGTACTTCCCTGGTTTTTGTTCACCTCATCAACGGCTTAAGCATCACCGTGACTGATTTGTGGCATACAACTTTCATTCTTTCTAACTGTTCTGCTAGGAAAGAGCTTACGTGGACAAATAATTGGGCTATTTTCCCAACCTTTGGGGTTTTGGATATATTAATAGGTACTTCTGTATAATATCGAAAATCTAGAAAAGAAAAATGGTGATCTCCAATTTCTGTTTGTAGATGTTGGTGAGAATGAGAATAAATGGGTAAAGAATAGCAGTCATTTTGTATCAAAAGGGTTTGTCTGGATACATGGTTTGGATCTGTAAACACATTTTTTTTATAAGCCCTTGTGATTCAAATAAAGAAAAGAAAAGCAGAAGATACGAGGGTGAAACTATAAGATCATGTGGGATACCCACTCTACCTTAAGCGTCATTGAAATTTAATTGAATATGCAAATGCTAAGCTTGTCTGCCCCCTAAAAAAAAGAAACAAAAAAACCAACTTGACTAAGGAAGTCGCTAGGAAAGCATGCATAGCCAAGAAAAAAAAGAAAGAAAGAAAGAAAAAGATACAAGTGACGTCGGCCAGACTTTTCGGAGTGGCGTTCATACCCAGTAAATGATTCACATTTGCAGCAGTCTAGCAGGTGAGGTGAGGTAGGCTGTTTAATTTTTGTGAGCAGTTGACCGTAGGCAGATTATGCTACAGTGAGAACAAGGTAATGTTTTATGGTAGAAGCAACATTCAAGGTGTGTTAAGTTTAAAGAATGTTTGGGTCAGGTAACAGAGAAAGGCTTGGCTAAGTTGGTGTGTTGTACCATAGCAGTAGTGTAGTTGCATATAATATTTGTGGCCTTACGCCATCTTAGACTGATATATGCTGCATCTTCCCTCCTGTTGGAATTTCTGTGTCGTATTGTCTTACTGCCAGGTCATAATTGATTTATTACCATTGGAGATTTATCTTACCACTTCAAGATGGTTGGAATTGGCGAGAACTGCTTTGAAACACAAGCATGTAGTTCTTTATTTGCTTTAACCATTGGCAACAATCTCATGAATCTTCCTCCAGCCTCCTTCCAAGGGATAAAAATAAGTGATCTCACGCTTTTGCTCAAAGATGTGAGCAACATTAGTGGAACTTTTGAATGATTACTTTTTGCCTAATACGTGTGTCTGATTGGTAGAAATAAGGAAATCGATGAGGATGTAACACACAAGGTTAATACAGGTTTGCAGAAATGAACAGTTCCCTCGGGTGTTCTGTGTGACAAGAGAGTACCTTTAGAGTTGAAAGATAAATTTTATTGAACCGCGATTCAACCTGCCTTATTATCAGGAAGAGTCACGCACAGAGAATGATGGTGGCAGAGATGCACATATTAAAGTGGATGTGCGGTGTTACTCGAAGGGGTAAAATAAAAAATAAGAAAATCCGTAGGCAGATCGGGGTGACACTGGTGGTGGATAAGATGTGGGAGAGTCGTTTGCGTTGTGAGGGTCACATATGGAGGACACCGTCGGATGCACCTGCTAAGAGAGTGAAGTCTACTGTGTTGGAAGGTGGGAGGAGTAAAGAGCGATCGAAAAAGACTTAGAATGAAGTGATATGTACGGATCTTGTCATGCAACAATTGACCATAGCGGATACTGTACATCGAACAAATTGAAAAGTACGGATTTATGTGGCCTACCCCATCTAGTGGGAAGCGGTCATGATGATGATGATGATTTTACATTGTGAAATTATAATTTATTTTATAGTCGAGTCTCCATTTTGCAAATGTGTGTGACCTTTATTGCTGTTTTTTATACATTATCATACGTTGGATATATATTGCTATATATTAATATTTGTTATATTATTATATTTAGTTCAAATTTAATCTCCTGATTAGGTCAGGGTAATGCGTGTTTGGTAAAAGACAATCAAAATATTATATTTATCAGATCTTGTGTACATGCATCCTACGGATTCGTGTGGTCGATCCCACCTAGTAGGAAGTGCGTGATGATGTGTTTGACTGGCTGCTATAATGTTAAGGGGCTATATGTCCGAGCTTCCTAGATTTCAGTGCATTTTCTTTCTGTGACTTTGCCTAATAGATAGGATTGGTGGAAAGGCTTAGGCCGAACGAGGTTGGATAACATGTTGCTTCTACTTATTCTGAAGCTTGTGTTTGCAGGTTTTGAAGTACGTGGAAGGATTATGCTGGGTTTGTCGCTACTATTACCGGGGCGTTTGCTCATGGCAATGGTAAGGGTTTACTTGAAGCTTATGGTACTTCTAGTGTACATATGAGGCTTAAATTGAAATTTAGTCCTACGGTGTCGACTTAGCACTTAGCTGAATGGTGAGATTTAGAGCAATCTGGAGAAAATCAGGAAGAAGATTAGCAGCTGACCTTTAGGCTCAAGGGCTAGCATTTAGACAAGATACAAGATCTGTTTAATGGGTGGAGAGATTGAATCATGGCCTTTGATTTGTAGATCCAATGGTCTAAAAAAATTCACTCTACTATTCCAAAGTGGATGTCCGCATTAGAAGGGGAGTGTGTATATATATATATATATATAGAAAACTTCTAATGTGGACATCCGCACTGTTTTTATTTGCGGACCTCATAGATCTAAGATGTATTTTGATGATCCGAACCGTTGAATGTGTTTAAAACGTATTTTTAGGGGGGTGGTGAAAATTTCAAACAAAAAGAAAATCGGGAAGGACGTCATCCGATCAGTTTTTGATATTATATATATATATATATATAAAGAGTTATGACATCAAGAGGCAAAAGGTAGCAAGAAGCCTGAACGGATTATGGTAAAGAAGAACTACATAAACAACCCTAGGGTTGGAAATCTGGGACCAGGCTTCACTCTGGAAGGAGTGTATACATGAACACGTGTACACGGGTATGTGCATGAACTCGCAAATCAATTAATGCGACACCTGAAGTTATCTGCGACTTCAAATATGAAGATATGAATGAGAAAATTACCCGTAGTCTTATACTTCCAAACATCTTAAAAGTCTTAAGATAGTTGTAACTGATGCTAACTGAAAATAGTGAAGGAAGAGAACTAGGAAAGCTTACTGAGAGAAGTATAGAGCTGATATGAAATCAAAGAAAGTAAGTTCCCCTCATTGCTGATTACAACTCTAGCAACCAAAAATGATATATTGACTCATAATTTCATTGTTGTCCAGACCTTTTCCTCTACGTGGAGTTAGTTACGTGTATCATGGTTTTTTAGTTTATATATCTAGAACACCTATCAAAACTAATGATCTGCTGAAACAACCACAATACTATTTGTTGCAGCCTAAAATAGAATCTATCAAAATTAGCTATCCAATAGCTTGAACATGTCACAGATACTCAAATGTGTCAACCATGTCCCTGCATTGCCTTAGAATATGCCCTGATGTGAACCAAGCCTTGATTTGCCATGTTCTGCTGCAAACTAACCATTCCCAGCTGGTGTTAAGGACTTGCCAGCCACTTCAATCAATCATTCAACCAATCACGACCTTTTCCTACTGGTTGAGAAAGTTGGTCACACGTATCCGTAGGATACATGCACACAAAGTCCGACAAATATATTACGTTGGCTACCTAACACGCAAGACATTATAACCATATAACTAAGCACTGTTCTAAATGACGGTCCTTGGCGGCGCCTTGACGCTTTACGGTGCCTCGACGCCACGTCTAACCCCTAGTCGTTTTTTTTTAGCGTGTTGGCGGTCCGGGGCGCGCCAGGGTGGGCCGTGACGCGCCTTGGCGGTCCATGGCGGTGAATAATGACGGATTAAGGCGGTAAAGATTTTTTTTTTTTCATCAAAAAATTCGGCCCAATCTTAAGTAAAACAAACAAGACCTTAAAACTCAATTACCCAAAATTAAAAAGTTCAATCCAAAATTAAAAGTTCAACCCAATCCTAAACTCAATTACCCAACTAAAAAAATCAAATAAAATCTAAAACCGCCGAGAAGCTTGGCGCCGTCTAGGCGGCCTTGGCGGTTGCTCGACGCCATGTCACCGCAGAGCGCCATTTAGAACATTGTAACTAAGCCAGTTAGCTTATTCCCTTGCTAAACCAGTCTCAAACCAAGAAAGGGTAATGCTAATGGCTTCCCAAGCTGCCGGCCATGTTAGAGCTATGTGACTACCAATTAATCAATCTGTGACCATCTATGTGTAAAATTGCATAACTAAATTTAAAGAGTGGAATTATCTTGAACCGATGTCTAAAGCACAGTCTGCACAATCCATGAATCTTGAAGTACCATGCTTAGTTCCACTTTGCAGCAATGAGTATATGCGCATGGAAAAGAAATGGGTTTCCCATCCATTTCTATCATTAGAATGTAGATGGATTTAGAGCATACATGAACATTTTCATTCCTACGTAAAATATGACATAAGTAATATGTGCTACTTAGAAATTAGACTAGTTTGAGATTTAATACATCTCTGAAAATCTGAAGTACTTAATTTCTTCTCATTTTTAGTGTTAGAACTAGAAATATAAACCTCCAACATCAACGTGATGTGGCACTGCTTTTACCTGAAAGATTAGCATAATCTGCATTTTTGTCTTCTTAGATACAATTTCTTTATTGATGATCACTGTCACTGATCTCTTTATCTGGTTCAGGTATTACCCTTACCATTATGCTCCATTTGCCTCTGATCTGAAAGATCTATCTGAATTAGAAATCACATTTTTCATGGGAGAGCCATTTGAGCCCTTTGATCAACTTATGGGAACATTGCCTGTTGCAAGGTCTGTTATATTCCCCACATTTTTGAGTTATGTGTACCTGATTGATGGAAGTACTGTTGATAACTGCTATTCCACTATGATATTATTATGCATTGCTTGTAAGCCGGTCTCTCTCTTTATCTTTCAGTTCCAATGCTCTGCCGAAGATGTACAGGAAACTGATGTCTGACCCTCTGTCATCTATCCATGACTTTTATCCTCAGAGTAATTCTTTGGTTGAATTGAATTCAGTAGAGTTCCATATCTTACTGTATCATTCTTTTGTTCACATTGGGATATTCCTTGTCAGCAGATTTTGATATTGACATGAATGGCAAGCGCTTTGCATGGCAGGTAGGAGAGAGTAATGCTATACACCATGATCCATGGACTGATTATATATATTATATATATATATATATATATATATGTGTGTGTGTGTGTGTGTGTGTTGCACATTTTAATTTTTTTCACAAATTTCTCTTAAAAATTTTTTTTTTATAAAATTAAAAAAAAAAAAAAAAAAAATCGGCCCATGGATCATGATGTGTAGCATTACTCGGTAGAATCTCTAGCATCGTGAATTCTTTGTAGTTTGTGCTCACTGAACTGATCTGTGGTTTTGTTTGCTTGGGGGCAGGGTGTTGCCAAGTTGCCATTTATCAATGAAGGGAGATTGCTTGCTGAAACCAAGAAACTCAAAGGGACTCTGACGGTGAGAGGCATCCCTTGTTTCTTCATATTCATATAGCAGCTCATACTTTTGTATTACTGGATGTCGCCGTGTGCATGATAAATATAAATGCACAACCCTTGTACTTCATTGCTCTTTCTCATTTCCAAAATACAGACTCTATTTTATTGCTCAGTCTCCTATTCGTTCTAGTTATATTATTTCTTATGTGTAGAACTCTGGTTTGAAGTCGTCTTTTGTATGCCCCAATCCTTTTATTTGCAATTACTGCACCATATATAGGTATATCACTAGTTACCCTGTTTTGGATATCTTTCACTGAAAAGTTTTCACTGTCCGGTTTATCTCATGCCATCACATAATTAAGCAGTCAAATCTCAATGATGCACCCTGCGTGGGCTATCCTTTGTCATTTCACGTGCATATTTGCTGGATCCTTTTTTTTTTATATATCGGCAAATGAGGATCAGAAGTATCCTAGAACTGGTGAAACTTCAATCTATATCCATTTTGAAGTAGGAAGCTGGAGAACAAATGCACATTTTTGTCCTTCATTTTACTTGTTCTTCTTAGTCGTGCCGTTGTGGTGTGCTGCACTACAACTTGTTACTCTCCATCGATGGCGTTGTATGCCAATTCCACCTCTTAATATTATTTGCGGTCATTCATCCCCGAGTGGCTGCTGTTCTTCCTGGAAAGAGAACCGTGTTGTTACATGATTTTGGATAGAGTTATGTGTCTTCTGAGGTGATGAATTGCTCTTTTGACAATAAGCTAGGCGTGGTAAGTTTTTCTGATTTTGGATACAGTATCAGCCATTTTTACCAGCATGCGAACTTATTGCCAGAAATTTGCCATAAACTCTCTTTGGATGAGATATGCCTTAAACCACCCAACTCATCGGCGTTGCTTGTAATTTTTTTTTTAATCTGTCAAGAATGATAAATCTTATCATGTTATTTTTGGAATGACGTGGGAAAACAAAATAGAGAACTGCATGTCTCGCTGTTCCTGACGCTGTATTATCATTATGGAATTGATTGCATCTGATGGGCTTCTTTCCGGTTGCAGGTGGAAGAGCAGTTTCGAAACAGTACCATGCTTGATCTACTATATGTCCATCATTGTCATCCTTTGGCTTCACAGATTGAATCATACTACCATTACTTTTATAATCCAACCCCGGAGTATAGAATTGCTTGGAAAATTGATACAAATGCTAGGTCAGTGGACATTTATTTTTAACCGATCGGGAAAAAATCAGTTATTTATTTATCTGATCAACACAGAAGTTAATTCATCTGTTGATGGAGCTAGTGTATTATGTTTTCCACAGTGGTGGAATGGACGGTTATCTTTGGATGAGCCAGAGAAATGGATGGAGACATGAGGTCCCTTCCCCAGTGAATGGATTGCCAAATGTTGTTCATAACCATGTTTGGTAAGTCAATTGATTCTAATTTCCACGGAGAAGCATAAGATGTTTACTGAAGAATTCAGAATATTGCAATTTGCAGGAACATTACTTACCTGAACCCCTTACCCCATGAGCACATTGGAGAACCTCCCAAGGGTGTAATCATGCCTGCCAAGGTACGCGATTGATATGAGCACTCAACTTTGAACAAACACCACCACCCCCTGCTACAAAAAAAGACAAAAAGAAAAAAAAAGGATTTGAGGTTTATACATCTCTGTGATTAAGGGGCTCGGTCGAAAATGAAACTATCCTTCTTGTTTCAGAAAATTTTCAGGGGTTCAGTCAATATGATTGACTTGCTTATTTTGTTTACTTGTCTATCATTCTGATTTCAAGCACAATTGTAATTCTTTTTATGCAGAAGATAAAACCATCGGACATGAAACCTTTCCCAACATTATGGCATGAAGATAATGGAAATAGGCGGCAACTCGGCCGTGAAAGGTATAACTCCTTGAAGCTCCATGGTTAGTTGCTTTGAGTTTCATGTCTATATTGTGAAGAATGAAGATGTGGTGTTGTAGTCAGAATCTCTGAATTTTATGTCAAATTAGCTACTACTAGTTTTGCCCCTAGGAAATTTGAACTTTTACACATGGTTCCTCCAATAAAGCTATCTGATTATGTGCCCGCGGGGTGTCCATCTTCTTTGTTAATGCCCAACATATGAAGCTATCTGATATGTCCTTTTTCATGTTAGTGAATTCTTTTAGCTTGTATGCTGCGAGCTGTGTTATTCTTGTCTGTTAAGAAATGCTAGTGCTTGTTCTGTTGCATTTGACATACCTTCATTTCTTTTGTTGGAACTAACTCATAGGCCTCAAGTACCTGGCGCAATATCTGGACTTCAACTGGGTGAAGCTGCTCATCGCCTGGTTAAGAACTCACTGAATATCAAACACAGTAGTTCATCCAGTTGTTTGTTGGGGCACATGCCGCCCCTTTATTTTACGGGCAACAAGTCGAGACCTGCTGCTGGACCTGGACCACCCTTGGGTTATGGAAGGGGATACTCATACTATGATGACATGGGTTACGATTACAGGCATCATAATGGCCCGTGGACCGTGATGGGTAGCTCTAAATTCATCCCACATGACTCTCGTCGTAATAGAAACGGCATCCGAGTGCAAGATAGGTTCCCACAAAAAGAATACTATGGGGAACTCCCGGCCGCTATGGCAAGGTTGACGGTTGGAGTTGGAACCGGACAATCGCCACCAATAAGATCGGTAAGAAACCATTTTGGCATTGGCAGCTCACTGCTGACACCACCACCAAAGTGGATTAGTCCCGCAGTTGGCGGCGGCGGCATGAATTACAGACCACAAAGTGGGGCATCTGAGAAGCAGGCCAAGCAGGTTTATCTAGCAAAGCGACGAGGGACTCAGAGTACCATAGATTCTGCTGCATAGTGCAAGGTGCCATATTAATTCCTTGTAACTTGCTGCGGGCGCTGTTTCAAGGCCCCCGACCCACACAGATGCTGGACAGGGTTCACTGGTGCAAAGAAGCTGTTACCGGCTCCAGGGCGGTGAAGCCTGTTGGTTAAGCCTTAGCCAGCCACCTCGAGTTCGCCGGCTCATCTGCGTGGAACTGCTTTTGGAAGATTCTGCCGGTGGTAATTGATGGGGTTGTGGCGGAGCTGGAAGGTATGCTGTCTAATCCTGTAGAGATAACCTGTATAATTAATTCTCCCCTTACTTTCCTCACTTGTCACGGGCAAGTGAATCTGTAAATGGGTGGTACTAAAAGCTTTAGAGGTGTCATACAGTAGTGTTGAAGCTACGTTCTAGTTTCGTTATTTGTAATTTAGGAGTTGGAAATTTAGATCAAGTGTCTGCTCACAGCTCATACCTAGCTAGTTTGGAATCAGATTCTCTGTTAATTTAGGCCCGGCTGAAGTTTATCAGATTGCATATTGTGCTTCTCTCATTTCTATTTAGCTGAACTTTACATTTTCAGAAATTTTGTCTCATCTTTCTGACTTCTCTGGGTATACTTACTTGTACAGGAAGTAAAAGTACGCTATTTAAAATTAAAAGAAACTCCACACATGCAAGAGAGTACCAGCTGTTGAAATTATTTGCCAGGATTGTAAATGAACATGGAAGAATTGATCCAAATAGTTGAACTGAAACGAAGAAATAAACAGGATATTACTACCCCAGCAAAGCAAAGCTGCTAGGCGAAAAATCATTAACGGCAAAGATTATGAAAGACTGCTCATCTCAAGGAATCTCACAAATGGAAAATTCTAAGATGCTTGTCACCTCTTCAAATATATACTCTGGAGAAAAAGATGCACAATTGAGCAAAATCCTCAAGCCTTGAGTTACACTTACACACGGACGCCTTTGCAGCAAAACCCTGCAGCTCTAGGGCATAGTTCAGAAGTGCAAATCGATCCTTTTTTTTTTTCCCCCATTTTTCTCATTATAAACTGAGTGGAGCTAGTATTTTTACAGAAAATCTCTAGCCAACCTTCCTGCGTAAGAGCTTTTCTTAACTTGGTACTAAATAGAAATGGAAACTACGACAATTTCTTTGTCCTCAACGCCCCCAAATTTTCAGGAATTAGTCACTTCAACAGTCTTCGATAGTTATACGGATATCCAAACTATGAATGAGACAGATGCCTGTTGTCCCAACCATTCTTCTTAGTCCCAATACAGATACAGAAAGGGAGTCGTTTTAACAAAGCTTTTGTGTCGTTGATTTCTAGGTCTAGTGCTTTTTCCTCTATGCC